>JAHWFO010117718.1:630291-695036 GCA_023313115.1 Rhysida immarginata | reverse complement strand
TTTTAAGTGCCCCGGCCTGTCTTTCTAGTTGGCTTTGAACAAAACATTATTGACGTCATTTTCAGGCCTGGTAGTTCCTAGGAGGCCGTGCTGTCTCTCGTTGGCCTCGATACAAACACAATAACGTTAAGCATACTTCACAGTATAATGCCAAAGAATGTGGACTAACAGTAGTAACAAACAAAATAAAAAGAGAAACTACACTTCCACAAATAAGATACAAAGGAATCAAGCGAAAAACTGTGGACACAACTATACAACGAAAAATATTTCCGAAAACACTATTCCACATAATAAATTTTTAATAACTCAGATGTACATTTCGGAAACCAAAGTTTCCTTCATCACTCACTGGTTGCCGAAATGTACATCTGAGTCATTGAAATTTATTATGTTGATTTCGTTGTATATGTCCAGAAACATAAGAGTTTTAATTTGAAGCCACGGATGTACAGTCGGGTGCAAAAAGGTTTTAAACTTAAGTCAAAATTGGGCACGTGAATGGCACATCCCAAGCGATACCTTCTATCCTATTTTCATTCAGGTCTAGTCTAATCTGCCTTCACTCTCAATAAAAGTACTTGACTTTGCAACCGATCAATATCCGTTAAGCTCATTTCGTAGGAGCAGGTGAAAACCTTTTTGCACCCGACTGTGCATTTCGAAGGTTCTGTCCTCTTCAGCTTATTGTAAAATAACCTTTTTGGTTATTTGTTTTTTCTGTTTAACACTTTTTATTTCCTTGATTGGCTCTTTATTTGTAAAATAACCTTATTGGTTATTAATTACAATATATTGTCACTCATTCTATTCCCAAGTTAGGTTGATAAATGCAAGGCTATGTTATTACGAAGAAACTTCGAAAACCCCCGAAGCCTCTCTTCCCTTCTGGTTAAGAGCTCGAATGGATAAAAAATTACAAATACCTCGGAGTGATGATAGATGCCAAGCTAAATTGGAATGACTACATCTCCTATGCTATCAATAAGGCAAAGAAGGCGAAGCTCAGTCTGGTTGTTCTTCTGGGGTAAAACGGCGCGCTTGGAATGGATAGCAAACTTTTGCTATATAAAATGGTAATAGAACCATAGCCTGGGAGACAATATGCAAGTCCAGATGGTCTCCTATTTACCTTCGGAACAAAACTTTTGCTGAAATTTCAGGATAATTGTAAAAGGTGTTGATATTATTTTGTCCAACCCCTGTAGTTGTAATTGTAAAAGTATAAACTTTACACTCATACTTCACACTTAGAATGCGAGTATCTGCCTTCGGCGTCGGGATATTGCCATTAAAATTATGCGAACCGCTTCTCGTTTGAATTGAGAAAATTCGAATTTGTTAGATTTTTCTAGAAGAAAGATTTTTCAGTTGAAAAATGGAAGGAAAAAATTCTGCGACCCGGATTCGAACCAGGAACCTCGACTATCATGGCCGATGCCTATACCAATTGGGCATTATTATTATTTACTTGTGAGTTCATCAACTTTCTGATGGTTTGGAGTGGAGAAATTCTCGATCTGCGGGCCAGGTTCCCGTCTCCCATTGGGCTTTCAACCGTGACAACTTGGTTGTCTTTAAGACACCTTGAGACAGCTTGGCTGTCCGAGGTGTCTGCGATAGCCCAATTGGTTGAGGCAGCGGCCATAATAGTCGACGTACCAATGCTTGGAGACGCATCTCCAGTTAATAATTATTATTATTTCTAGAAGAAAGAGTTGAAAAAATCATGAGATACTTCGGTTAGAACGCTTTAAAATTTCTTCTACATGTTAAAATATAGGTGAATCGTGTTCAAAAATGCTTATGTAGAACTCGAAAGGGCTTCAACAACCGCACTAGAGCAATTAATCAGAACACTGTCTTTCGACATCTTGATTAAAAGTGCGGAATTGGAATTAGACTTGCATTCATCGAGATGTGGCCGCATTGAGCGTTGGTTGTGGTTTCTATACAAGGAATGAAACTTAAGATTTGATTCGTGTATTCGAAACTTTTATTTTTTGGCCTATTTTTAAAGGTAATATTTTATTGAAATATGATTGCCTAGTTCCATTTATATGAAAAAGCGGTCTCTCTCGTAGGATTTATTCTAAATGTAGAATCGCAATTGCATTCTCATCCTGCAGGTATATGAGCAAGTTCGTTAGCCGCAAGCCCTATCAGAAGTCTTTTTCATGCTTCGAGCGATTTCAGACGTCGCTTAAATTTAATCCTTTCTACCAACACATCATTGGTTGTTTGCATAAGAGCTCTAGGTTTGCGAAAATTTAAAGCTTTACTTGCCTTGATGCTAAGAGAAGACGATCCACATCCTTAGAACGAAATGTGCTGCTTTATTATTTTTGATTACCATGTCTTTGAAATGGAGCGCAGCCGTACGTTTGCTTCTTAATCCTTTTTATACATGATATTACAAGACACGTCAATGCTTAACAGATTGCTTGACCCTGTTCATTGATTTAACTGATGTTAATTAGAAGAGCTCGCTCATGGATATGATTTCGTAGGATTAAGCAAGTTGACAACAGCTCGATGACGCCCGTAAAATATTTAACAACTATTATAGAAATTAAATTGAATATTTCATAAGGTAAAATACTATTGAATATTCTGTTGAAATTGAAATTGTCAGTTGTAACAAATGGGTGATTTATAATCAATTCCTTCAAAGAAAAAATTCATGAATATCACGATTGAATCCATAAATAAGTTTCATAGCTTTTTCGACACATTGTGAAACTAAAGTAATAGGTCTGTTATAAAAAAGGACATTATTAAATGAATTTTTTTTACTTCTGCGGGAATTTATTAACTTTATTACTTGAGGGTGTCCGGGTGTGCCACTCTTGGGATGAGAGCGAGCGACGTGGAACCTCCGGGTGGACGTCAATGATTTAGTAAGAGAGGGCACCGAGTGAATTCCAAATGGCACTGATAAAAAAAAACGAATATTGTAGCAGATAGGAAAGAATAAAAACTGCCCTGATAAATTATGGAAGCCACAAGACATATATAGGAATAATCGAAGATTAATGAAATTTCTATTATTTATGTTGTTCATGCATTTGTATTATGAAGTCCCTAGATATAAACTCATCTTAATTAAAGGAAGGTTTCCAAAACAAAGCATAACAAAAACGTGCCACTGAAATCTTAAAATTCTGAAAATAGAAGAAGTTTATTTCTTTTTTTTTCATTCATAACATTAAAAAAATATTACACAAGTGTTTTTTTTTTAAAGTTAAAGGAGAAGTCCACACACCAAATAAGAAATTTCTAAAACTTAACTATCGTAAAGGGTGTCTGAAACGTATAATTTGTTTTGATAATAATCTCTAAAAATTGGTTATATTAAGAACTCTTGGTTGCGCGCATGAATAGAAGTAGCGCCTACTGGTGTTGCGGCACAGGCATCGATAAGCGAATTAATCACCAGTTTTCCTTATAGGAGGCTGGAAGAATATTTATTTAAGTATGTAACCACTAGTTGGCGTTGTAATCAGGCTTTGGTATTTCCTACTTCCTGTTTGGAAACAACCTTGCTCTACCGTGTCCGCGGTGCCCCGATCAGTAGAGCATACCGTGGTTCCTGATTCGAATCCAGATAGTTGGGGTGTTTCACTTCCATTTTTAGCACACTTTCGTAGAAAAGAGCTTATGAGATCGGTTTGTCCAGATGTCCGTCTGACCGTCTAGAGATACAATCCAAGAATGCATTGCGTGGCAATGGGGAGAGTGGGCATAGTGAATTGTTGGAAGAGAGATTGACGATTATAGAAAGGGGATATCGGTGACCAAATGAGAACATATGACATTTAATATATCAAACAAATCGTAACGACGTGACATGAATGAATATAACGAGTAATTAAAGATAGTCGGAATTATTTAGCAATGACAGAGGTGACCAGAATGAACATTTTCTTTTTATACAATGTGAGTCCGAATTTGAACGCTGAGATATGAACAGAAATAAAAATGCCGCCACCAAAATGAACATGTTAATACATCAGATTCTGCCATGCCTAGAATAATGAATTTTGGAGGAATAATAGGGTACATAAAAGTCTGTATTCCGTTAAAGCTTGATCGAAATCCAACGAGTAGTTTCCGAGTTACGCCTGCTGGTTAGTACTCGCATGTGAGCACTGTTACCAATTTGAATGCGTAACTTACTCGTTGGAATACGATCAAATTTTTTTGGTACACAGAGTTTCATATATCCTCTAATTCCTATAAAATTCATTATTTTAGGCGTTGCACTACCTGAGTTATTAACTTGTTGATCTTGGTGGCGGCATTTATATTTCTGTTCATATCTCAGTTAGCGTTCAAATTCGGACCCACATTGCATTAAAAGAAAATGTTCATTCTGGTCACCTGTCATTGCTTACAGTTATGCACACATTTTCAGAATCACCCTGTAACAGCGTGTCATGAGTGAATACAACGCTGAAATGGGATCTGCTACCGTACCCGCAGTATTCGCCAAACCTGGCCCCTTCCGAATATTACTTGTTCCGGTCGATGGCGCATGGCTTGGCTGGGCTACACTTGCCCACTTTTGAACAAGTGCAAAATTGGTTGGATGAATGGTTTCGGTTCAAGAACTCGTCCTTTTATTGTCGCGTTATTCGTGTATTGCCAGAGAGATAGCAAAAGCTGGCGAGGAACGATATTTTGAATAAACCTTTTGTTAATTTCTCTTGATTTTTCCCTTTTTCATTGATCAAAAAAACCCAGAAACTTAGTTGCACACCTAATAAGATTCTCAAGCTTCCACGTAGAGCTTGGAATTTGCACATCAAAATCGGAATATTATGCGTACTTTTGTATAATGTGCACAGACGATTTCTTTAACTTTATTGTATAATGCGCGCATTATAATCCAAAAATTACGGTGTTTTGTCCTGTTTATATAGTCCTTTTTTACCTTTTCGAATATTAAATGATCATTGGGTTTATTTGAAATTTCAACTAGCAGAGGAGCATCCCACTGAGGCTTTGCTTGGTCATCCAAACCTGTCAGTCAAGGGAAAAACACAAACATCCACGCTCTCAGTGGGACTAGAATCCGCGACTCGCATCTTAATGCTCTCGGCCACCTAGCCGGTATTAAATATTGTATACATTTATATTTATTTTAACAACTTAATGTTGAAATTCCACCGCCAAAAATGTATCTATTAATTCCATGAGAGTTAAAAAAAATTTTTCAGCTTACTAAAATGTTCAAAATTATTTTAAATTATTATTTTGAATTAAAGGTTCAATTTTTTATGGTCTTTATTATATTAAGGTCTAAAAATTATTAAAATCTACACGGCCATCCAATTTTTAAACTATCACCTTAAATTTATAATCTGAATAATAAATGCACAATTTTTAATAAATCTAAATCGTAAACGACTAAAAACCTGACCGAAACAAACAAACATACCAAAGCGCAACTCTAGCGCCATTCTGGTGAAAAATCTGCATATTCTTTCTTCCTGTGTCCTACTGCAAGTGTGCTGTTGAAAAACTGTATAAAAATTAGCTGATCAAAGAAAAAAGTTTGATACAACCTTACATATTTGAGCCAGAGTCCGATATCCCTGCTACTGATAAAAAATTCAGCAGCGACGAAAATTTAGATGAAATGGTCGGTAATGGTGTTAATGCGCAGCATGCATTCCGGTCTGAAGAGTGCTGCTTCTCTTCTGTGTATCCTGCCGAGCCAGTACGAAGTATCATCAATCGGATCAAAAATATACTTCCGTTTTACCGACTTCAAAAAAAAGGAGGTTCTCTGTTTGACCCGTATACAGAGTGTAAATTATCTCCTTTAAAAAAACTACACTACGATGTAGACGAGATTCAGGCGATTAAAATGATATAAGACACTTGGGATCGCAAATCGCAAGCAATGCCGTAAATTGAACCTCAAACTAAGCTGAATGGCGTGGCGCTGCGTAGCGCGAGCCAAATTTGGGCGACTGTTTTCGCGCGGCGCGGCCTGGCTGGTTCCCCCACTCCCCACTACATCATCCCGAAGAGGTCCGCCTTCCACTCCAACGTGACGTACTCTGATCTCGCGCCAGAGTCAGTAGCACGAGCAGTACCAACATTGTTTAATACGATAGCAGAGTATGTCACGTTGGAGTGGAAGGCGGACCTCTTCGGGATGAGGTTGTGGAGAGCGGGGGAACCAGCCTGGCCGCGCCGCGCAAACACAGTCGCCCAAATATGGTTCGTGCTACGCAGCGCCACACTATTCAGCTTATTTGAGGTTCAATTTACGGCGTTGCTTGCGATTTGCGACCCTAAGTGTCTAAATATCACTTTAATCGCCTGAATTTCGTCTACATTGTAGTGTAGTTTTTTTGAAGGAGATAATTTCTAGTGAGTTGGACAATAGACTTCAAGTTGATGTTATATACACTGATTTTCAGAAAGCATTCGATAAAGTTGATCACGATAAATTAATTGCAAAATTATCCTTATACAGTTTTTCTGAATTTATGTTATCTTTGCTAGCATCTTATTTAAAACAGAGATCTCAACTTGTACTGTACAAAAATTGTTCATCATATAAATTCCCTGTATTCTGGAGTACCGCAAGGATCAAACTTAGGTCCTTTATTATTTCTTTAATTCATTAATCACGTTTCGGCTACTATCCACTTTTCTAAAATTTTGTTATTTGCAGATGATCTTATGATTTTTAGTTCCATTAAATCTACCTCCGATTGTGTTAATCTTCAAAATGATTTGTATGCCTTAAATAAATGGAGTAAGGAAAATAATCTCCCATTTAATACATCTAAATGTGAAGTAATGACCTTTTCTAGGCTCAAGAAAAACATTGTTTTTAATTACAGGATTGATGGAACAATATTATAATATGTTAAGAAAAAACTGATCTTGGTGTTACTTTTAATAAAGATTTACATTTTGCAAACCATATTAATAACGTTGTTAGCATTGCGCATAGAAATCTTGGATTTGTAATTCGTAACTCATATCAATTTAATAATTTAAGAGTGTTGCTTATTTTATATAACGCATTTGTAAGATCTAAGCTTGAATATGCATCAATTATATGGAGTCCATATACTACCAAATATATTAAACTTGTTGAAGGTGTTCAAGCTAAATTCCTAAGATATTTATTTTATAGATTTTTTCGATATTTCCCTACATTTATTTCTTATGAATCATTGCTTCACTCATTACAAATCTATACTCTTTCACTTAGAAGGAATTGTCAGTTGGTCGTAGTTTTATACAAACTATTACATAATGAAATTGATGATCCCAATAAAAGAGAAAAAATAAGTTTTTATGTTCCTAATATTTCTCCGAACAGGTTTCTTAATTTATTCTTTATTCCAAGGGTTAATACGGACTCGCATAAAAATTCGCCAATACTTAGAATGTTGTCTCTTTACAATAAAATACACCCTCTACCGAATGATATTTTTAGTATGAGTCAAAATCAATTTGTAACTTCTTGTAATCACTTGTGTGCCAATAGCTTTCATTAATATTTTCATTTTTTTATAAAATAATCATTTTTTATTCATTTACTTTTGTTTATGTTACTTCATTTATGTAATTACTCTTGTTTTTGATTTTCAACTTGCAATTGTGAATTGCAAGTTTTGAAATATTTGTAAAAACTTTCGAACTGTAATTGCAATTTTTAGTGAACATAGTAATTGGGGAAACCTGTTATGTTCACAATAAATAAATAAATAAATAAATAAATAAATAAATAAATAAATTTACACCCTGTATGTATGTTTGCGATTTTCTCAAAAACTGATCTGATTTGGATGGGGTTTTCGCTATTCGATTGAATATTTTTGTGGGAAGGTTTCTGACCCATGAAGTCGGTTTATTTTTGGTAAAAATGTTCTTCTTATTAATTACTTATAGAATATTTTGAAGAAAATTACACCATATCATGAATAAGCAACTGAATTTATAGACACCCAACCGGTATATCATTTCGGTGGACTTCCCCTTTAAACATCAGCTATTAATTAACTTTGCCTATTAATAACATGATCTGTTATTTCACATGTAAAACTTTATTCCACCCAAAAGCATTGCATTCAAAGAGAAAGAATATAACATACACTTTGGAGAGGGTAAGGAAAAGCACATATAAATATTTAATGTATATATATACAGTAATTTCTCGCTCAGACCTGAATCACTGCAGCGCTCTTTTATCTTATTAACCATCATCTCAATTATTTCGTAAATGAATTATATGTAACAAATTTTTGTTACTTTTCTTGTGAGGAACCACCTCTTGAAGTTTGCCTATAGTTTTAGTTCATCCTGTATACAGTTTTGATATGCTCCACTTGTGGGATTGCCTGTAAGCTCTGATCATTGCATGTATAAAATTGGTAGACACTTTACAACACAACAAAGGGAGAACAGAGTTTCCGACTAGTTTCGCCAGTTATTCCCGGCTTTATCAAGGATACACACAAGAGGACATACGCCTTTATATACAAAAAATATGATACAGAATGAGAACATGATTGGATGAAGAAATAATAAATAGTAAATAATATAAATTGTACAGTGGCGACATTGAAAGGAGAATGGTTAGATAAGGAACCAATAACAATGAAATTATAAGGAAACCTTGAGGGGAAAATTAATTGAAATATAAAGGAAAAGTGACGTCATAACACAAACAAAATTGAAAACGCGGAAATTAATGCCTCACTGACGACAAACCAAGAGATGCCTCTTTACCTGCAACTGAAAACTGGAGTCATAAGACCAAGAAATCCTCCTCCAGCCGTCCACAGTTTAATCATGACTCGTCCACTGCAGTCATTTATTCCTGTTCCATTACAATAAGAAGGAATTCGACGAGGGCGTCTGCTCTTGTAATTCGATCTAGGAATTGTGCGTTCTGGAGTGCTCTTCACAGATCCAGCATCGCATTGCACTCTTAGCCGGTGAATGATGGCACTTCTGTTGTTTTTGATGAGCCTAGACAATAGTTTCTCTAGGCCTGTTTGGATAGTGCTTTTCACAGCACTCTGCTAGAATGCCTAGCCATTGCTATTTTACTACGTTGAAAGTCTCGTAGGTCTTTTGACTTGCCCGTGATGCGGTATTGACAAGATCCATATTCTCCCTAAATTTCGTTGAAATCATTTAAGCATCCAAAGGAAAGCATAATCTGTTTGCACGTCGATGGATGGGGTTTCTTAATAATTTATCCATAGGGTTTATATTGAGAAGCTGTTGAGAATACTCACAAAGAAGAAATTTTCATGTATACTACAGCTAATAAGATGTTTGATTAACTTTGTTCTCTGAGTATTTTTTGGTTCTTATTTAAGCTCTGTGCAAAAGAGGGAGGCTGTTTGTTTCTTATACAAATCTACAGTTTTATTCCGATCTTGATGAAATTTTGCATACTTGATTTTCAAGGCATGAGGAAGGTCACAGTCTACCTCAGATTTCGAAAATTTAATAATTATCGATAATAAATCGATATTCATGATGATGGCAGGGCATATTAATAAGAGGTATCTCACCAACAATATGCACGGAACAACAATATATCTTACTAGAAGAGGTACCCGGCGTTGCCCGGGATAATTACACTTGCACAAACTTTTCCTTTCATTGTTAGTCATGAGATATTGATTGTTGGTCCATGCAGAGCGTTTGTGAATTGCGTGTTGATACCATTGTTGATACCTATTGTTGTACAAACTTTGCCTTGCATTGTTGGTCATGAGATATTTCTCATTAATAAGCCTTGCCATAACCATGAATATCGATTTTTTATCGATATTTATTATTTTTCCGAAATCTGAGGTAGACAGTGACCTTCCTCATGCTTTGAAGGTCATGTATGCGAAATTTTATCAAGATCGGAATAAAACTGTAGATTTGTATAAAAAACGTACACACAGACCCACAGACCCACAAACATCCTTCTTTATATATATAGAAGATGACCAACAATGCAAGGCAAGTTTGGGCAACATAAATAACTTTCATTAAGGCATGTAATGAATATTCCATCCCACTTCTGCGAATTATAAAACAAAATTGAATTTGTAATTATACATAGGATTCTTGTTTTCGGCTTTTCTTAGTATTGGTAATTCACAGAACTATTAAAAATGAGCAGTAATTGGAGATAATGGAGAGTTAGCAAACTATCGAGAAAGTGAAGAAGTGATAAGTGACACAGTTATCATCCAAGATTTCCAGGCGGCCCTCGATAAGTAACGGCGACTGCTAGACTACACCAAGTCGAATCATGTGGCTAAATACAGGGTGAGTCAAAAGTCGTTGGACCTTCATATCTTGGATACCAATACAGGGTGTTTCATAATTGGTGTCCCGTCTTTAGGTCCAAATAACGACTCAAGGGGAACAGATTGGGGGAAAATGAATATTGATTATTTGGTTTTAATGTCCCCTAATTCAGAATAAAAACATTTTGCGTCTCTGGGGTAATTTTGAAAATTTTAATTTTGTAGGGGTAGGGGTTAGACCCCATGTGTTTTTTAGAAAGTTGTAGAGCATCATGTAAAATGTGGGATTAGCAAAAGACCCGGTGAAAAAATCTCATCCCCTGCCCTTTCTCGAGTGGGTAAAGTGAAAGATATGGCTAGCTAATGTAGACAAAAACAGAAAAACTCATTAGAAAACTCATTCAAATTTCATAATGTTTTTCCTGGGAGGAAAAGCCCGGCCGAGTTTATTAGCTTTTCAGGGTAACGACTCATTCATTCTCATTAATTTACCAAATGTAAGCGCTACTGTTTTCTAATAAGTATGGTTTTTGTCCACATCGGCTAGCCATACCTTTCACTTTACCCACTCGATAAGGGGGCAGGGAATGAGATTTTTTCACCGGGTTTTTTCGCCAGAATCTCGTCTACATCGTAGTGTAGTTTTTTTGATGAAGATAATTTACACCTTGTATACGAGTCAAACAGAGAACCTCCTTTTTTTTTGAAGTCGGTAAAAACGGAAGTATATTTTTGATCCGATTGATGATACTTCGTACTTGCTCGGCAGGATACACAGAAGAGAAGCAGCACTCCTCAGACCGGAATGCATGCAGCGCATTAACACCATTACCGACCATTCCATAGAAGTGTTGTTAAAGAAAAAAAAACAAACAATAGTATTCTTACACTACTCGAGACCATCAAAGAAGCATGGAACAACTTTCCAGAAGATCCGTGTAAACGTCTAGCGGAATCCATGCACAGACGATGTGTAGCCGTTATTAAAAACTTTGGTTACCCAACCAAATACTGATTCTATGATGTATTATTTATTTATTCTGTATATGGTGCTAAATTTTTGTCCATAGGAAAATCACCTAAAGGATTAAAAAAATTATCTCATTGTTTCCATTTTGAATTCAACATTCATGGTTATTTGTTGGATCATTTCACACTTAATTCTTTTATTGGTGTAATTTTTTTTGTAACTGGTTAAGAATTTTTGGTAACAAACAACATAAGCCAATATAGGTGCTAAAGTTTTGGCCACCACTGTGTTTTAAATACATCCGCACGAAAAAATAAGTACGATATAGTCTTAAAATTCGCAAGTGTATATAAGTATGTGAGCTTTATAAGTACAATTCCTAAAATCTTTAAGATATTTTGGAAATAAAATTTTTAGAGAGGAACATAAATTTAAAATTTTATTTTTGTTGATATATTGCAGTGCCCATATAATTGGTGTAAATAAATTGCATTCTGATAATGTGGGAAAAGGCCAAAGACGAAGAGGGTTAGGTGTAGAAAGAGAAAGAGTGTAGGCCCTTTTCCAACATAGTAATGAATCGTTCAATTTTTGTCGCTGTTCTTGGCAAAAGTGAGTGTCTCGCTTTCGGTAACAAATGTCCTGCGCGAGTGCCTAGTGCTCTCTGGGCGACATTTTCCCTCTTCTTTGTGAACGACATCGATTTCATCCGGAACTCCCGTGGGACCTCGACTGTCATCTTCGTGCTTTTTTCCTGAAACAGAGCTGATTTTCAGACAACTCCCGCTTCACGACAAGGGGCACCTATCACCACGCACCTCCTAAAGAGTAGAAGCGGAAAGAAGAGCTAAAAAGGAAGGTTGGGTGGGTGGAGAAGAGATGAGGATAAAAATGATTCTCTCTCTCTCTCTCTTTCTTGCTTCCATCTCTCTTTTGAGAGTGCTTTTCGAGTACTTGCCAGTTTGTCGATCACAAGCGAATGACATTTATTCTTTCTTTGGAGCTCCGATTTTTTTTTCTTGGGGACATAGTGATTGATTGATGTTGGGTGGTGACAAAGGATTCGGAAAGTGAAGCAAATGTCTGAAAATTAAAGCTGGAAAAAGTAAACATGGAAGTAATGAAAATTATATTAGTCTGCAATGAAGAAAAATAGGGTTGTTTTTAGAATATTATCTTTTGAAAAAAAATCCTTTTCAAATCTTTATAAAGCAGCTTCTTATTCCAAAAAAAAATACAGAAAAACAGTCGGCGAAATGGAATTCAAATGTCTTATGAATGACGTACTAATTAAGATGCATTGAGCAATTTAATGAACTCTGATATAATAAAATTGTGTGTTTGTTTGTGTTTTATACAATTCGAGAGATTTTACTCCGATCTTGATGAAATTTTGCACACTTGATCTTCGGAGCAAGATGAGATGACTGTCTACCTTAGATTTGGAAAAAATAATTATCTATAATAATCGATATTCATAATGATGACAGGGCATATTAATAGCAGGAATCTCATGATCAACAATGCAAGGCAAAATTTGTGCAATATACAGGATTGATACAAGAATGAGACCTCCCCCCTTTTATTTTCGTAACGGAAGCAGATATGTCAATTTCGATGAATCCAATGAATAGGAAGTTGTGGGTGACCTATCCCATGGTGCACTCTTCATCATCCCAACTATGCAAATTAGGACGCATTCAAATCCTATCTTCAAAACTGTAACAGATACACGACAAATTCCAATTGAAGACTTGTTCAGCATGGAATTCCGAAGAAAACAAAAAAAAAATTCCAAAATCTGATGAACGGATCACCAACAATCACAATCACAGATAATAATAATAATTAGAAACTGGAGATTGTCTTCCAAACAGAGGTAATAATTTTTCGATTGAAAATCGGAAGGAAAAATTCTGCGACCCGGATTCGAACCAGGAACCTCGACTATCATGGCCGATGCCTCTACCAATTGGGCTATACCTCTGTGAGTTCATCAAACTTTCTGATGGTTTGGAGAGGAGAAATTCTCGATCTGAGAGCCAGGAGCCCGCCTCCCATTGGGCTTTCAACCATGACAACTCGGTTGTCTTTAAGACACCTTGTGACAGCTTGGCTGTCCGTGGTGTCTGCGATAGCCCAATTGGTAGAGGCGTCGGTCATGATAGTCGAGGTTCCTGGTTCGAATCCGGGTCGCAGAATTTTTCCTTCCGATTTTCAATGACAATCTATAATTTTCAAACAGCCACAGTGCATAAATAATTTGACTCCAAAGTTAATCATAAATGTGCTCAATGTGACGACCATTGACACTATAGTACAATTGGGCACGGAACTTATCTGATGCCATTACATTAGCGAGCCTGGTTTTATGTACTCCTCGGCATGCTTCTTCAATACGTTGTACCAGATGCTGCAGTGAGATGGGCTGTGACACAAAGTTTTTCCTTCACGAAGCCCCACTAGAAAATTCAAGTGGTGTTAGATCAGGTGAGCGGAGTGCCCAATAAACTGGTCCTCCTCCGCCAATCCATCGTTGTCCGAACATCTCAGACGCTCACGAACGACCAACCGGTAATGTGGTGGAGCTCCGTCATGCTGATAGGAGGCCAATGGCAAATCATCAATGAAATCTGAGATTACAATGTTGAGAATTTCAACCCTGTAGCGTTCTCCTGTCAGAAAAATATGGCCCTACTATGGAACCATTAAACAGTCCACATCACACATTTGTTCTCCAGTTCACTTGATGTGTTGATTCTCGCAGGCATCGAGGGTTTTCTTCTGCCCAGTGATGAGGACTATGAAAAATGTCCTCCTTTACTATACTCTGTCCAACGAAAGTTGGAGTGGTCGTGTCCAGTTAAACTTCCTATTTCAATTGTTAGACATTGTTTAATCTTATAATCCGTTTGAAGCACTAACAACATTCAATCACACTGTTAGGAAACTTTACCCAAATTTATTAAAATATTATTGTAATCGTTCAATTGATGTTCTGGGTGAAAAATTCCTTGTGCCTGTTGACAATTTCATCCCGGGACCACAACACCTCATCTGCAAAATTCGGATTATTATCCAGGCAGGTTAGAAACCTGTTGCAAAAGGCGGCGCTAGCAATGTGATCCGATGGTAATAACTCCTTGTGCCAATGGATGTGGTATGAATGGAAATGATGTGCGTGTAGAATATTGAGTGTAGTTCGTGATGGCATCCAACATTTGCAGCTATTATGTGAGGATTTGCAGCAACTGCTGCCAAAACTATTGTTGTTTCCTCGTTTGCCTTGTGCCCTTGGTCGACCTCGCGAACATCACACTGCCTGTATTCTCATCTTTGAACAATGCGACGGATTTTCGGATGGCGTTCGTTAGGGTATCTGTCTTGATACAATCTAACTGCAGCATGTAGGTTTCGTCTTGCCTCTCCAAAGCAGAAGATCATGTTGAACAGTGTAGGTTGCCATCCTGGAATTGTTCTGTCTTCTGGATGCTGACACATGCCTTTTATTTGCTTTTCCTCATCAAAGAGAATGTTATTATGGTAATTTTTGTTAATTTCTTGATTTGCATGTCCAACATTAAAATGTCTTTGCTGCGAAGTGCAAAGGGAGGTAGCTAATAAATGTAACATGTGATTGGAATTTTTTTTTTTGTTTTGTTCGGAATTCCATGCTGAACAAGTCTTCAATTGGCATTTTTCGTGTATCTGTTACGGTTATTAAGAAAGGATTTGAATGTGTCCTAATTTGCATATTTGGAATGATGAAAAGTGCACCGCGGGTAAGCCACAACTTTCTATTCATTGGATTCCTCAAAATTGACATATCTGCTTCCGTTACGAAAATAAAAGAGGGGGTTCATTTTTGTATCCACCCTGGATCTGAAGGTTCATTTAGGCATGTTAATATTCCATTCAACCTCAGAATAATAAAACAAAATTAAATTTGTAACAATGCATAGAATTCCTTTTTTTTCGGACTTTCTTTGGAATTGATAGTTCTTAGAGCTTAACATTTTCCTGAAAATCTTTAAAAATGAGTAGTAACTGGAGATAATGGAGAGTTACCAGACTATTAAGAAACTGAACAAGTGTTGAATTTTCGCATTTTGTGCCGTCACAAACGTGAATAATAGAGTGACTATAAGAAATTGAGTAGATGTTGAAGGCTCTGATAACACTCCAAAGACGACTCGCGGTCTCAGGGACCGCATCACTACATTTTTGTGAATATCTTCTTATGAATTTAAAAGAAACTAATGACCAATTCTGTATTCTCCCAACTTGGATCGTTCTAGAAGCCTGTATGTCATAATCCAGGATTTCTTCCCTAGATTCACAAGAATAGGACGTGCGGTCTCAGGGACCGCGCGCCACCGATTTCGTTACTAAAATAAATTGATGTAAAAGTCTTTTTTTTTTTTTTTTACTTCTTTTTAATTTTTATTACCTAAACGTATTCTTCAGTTGATTTCCAATATATTTTTTGTTTATTAATATTTTCCTACTTAGAAACTTTTATTTGAAAACCAAATTATTTGGAGCGAAACGCAAATAATAATGCAAGTATACTAATGCTGCTTTCTGAATTTCAAGAGCAATAAACTCTTTTATAAATATAATTTCATATATATTTAACCTCCGTTTATACTAGTTTTGAATAAAAAATTTTTGAAATCGAGAAAATTTATTTTATAGTTTTTTTTATAATAAAAAAAGCAATTTTATCCTCTGAGAAATGACTGCTATTATTCATTTTTATAATGGTTTTCTTTTATGTAGGAAAATATATATGTATGAAAAGTAAAAATAATGCAAAGTATCAATTTTTAACTATTTTATTTTTATAAATGCCTTTCCTGAAATATTCATGCCTAATTTTGACGGAAAAAGAAGGGTTTTTAAATTTCTTTTTAAAAGTTGCGTTTCTTTTTAGATAATATTGAAAAGTTTTTTGAGGTGTTCTGTTAATAATGAGGTAAATTAAGTGATAGATAAAAAAAAATGAATTTCCTTTTGGAACATTAAAAAAAAGTAGTTTCAAAATGCAGTCTCAGAGACCGCGCGCCACTACCCGTGTTACAAACACCCCCGCCACCTCTGGAGTGATAACTGTTGATCTTCACTTCCGAAGCTAACAGATTCGTTATAAGATAGTTTATATTTTGCTTTTAATGCAGTGAAATTGTTCAAACATTTTGAATGGTGGTAGCCTTGACTTTCACTTGAATGGCAATTTTATCTTGCTCCCTTGTAAGTTATTCACTTGACTAATTTTCAAAATTTCAGCACATTTGCCTACGTTCTTGGTGAATGAAAATATTTGATCTGGTTCCAGAGTCAGTTGATGACACTGCGATCCCTTAAGCCATCTTACTACCTGCATCTGAGTTTGGCCTACCTCAAACCTGCCGACCGCTCTCCATCTCATTTTATCGCTTAGACAGTCATGTCTTTGGGCCATCTTTTGATTGTTTGAAGCGGCTATAGCTTGAGTTCAGCAAAATGTATCTTTTTTTGCATTACAATAAACACAAATTGGCTTAACTTTAGCCTTCGGAGAAATTAGTTTAGTCTTGACCATCTTAGTCTATCTTCATTGTTTTCATCTTGTTAAAAATCAGTAATTTTAACAAGTTTTAATCTTCATTGGTTTCATCTTAGTCCGAGCAACAATGTAATTTTCATTGTCTTCATCTTGTTAAAAATCAGTAATTTTAACAAGTTTGAATACGAGATTTAAGAGTTTGAATGCGACTCTTTTGCTCCTGCCAAAGCTATATCCTACCAAATGGCTGGCAGCATAAGTTTTTTCACTATCTTAGTGATTAAATTAATGGTAAAAAAAATTCAGCTCTGAACATTTAAGTCAATTAATATTTTTTTCACATCATTACGTCGACAGCAGCAGTACATCGTTCCACAATAGAGGTAGCAAGAAGTATTTTTTTTTCCTTAATGGAATGTCAATAAACATTCGGTAAAATTTCAGCTTTGAACATTTGTAACATTTACCGATTTTTTAAAAAAATAATTAACAATCTGCTGGCTCCCGGGCTATTACAGAGTCTTTGCAAAGTATGGTAGGTTGTGTGACCAGTATTTAAATGTAAAACAAACACATAATAAATAGTTTTTGTTCCTTAAACTGTGTATACATTTTTTGGCGGACTCTGTGTATATCTAAAATTTCTAAAGTTTCCTAAGCGATTTAGGGTTCATATTCACTATCTGCACAATCGCACGATGACTGAATCCGCAAACTGAATTGTCGCGATTCCTGTAATGGGCCGGAGGGAAACCAACTGCACCCTGTAACCAAATAGATTGGGGTACATATCAGTAATTCGCCCCCGGAGGGGAACGTCATAGACAGAACTGAAAACAGTGACCAGCAAGGCCCGCAGGGCCGAGAGTGGGACTTGCGGTTGCGATTGTGCAGATAATGAACATTAAGTAAAATTAGAATTTAATTACATAAAATAAAGTATACGAGGTCTGTTCATAAAATAACCGAACTTTTTTAATTACGCGGCAAAGGATCGTCGTAGCGACGAGCGGTTGGCAATACTGCAATTGTCATATCCTTCTGTCTAATGGACTATTTACAAGTTTTTATATGTTGTTTAGTTTCCTAGTTATTGCCATTTGAATGCAACGTGTTTCAGTGGTCGTGACGATTTTGCAATGTCCGATTTACGAGAACAACGATGCAACGTGAAATTTTGTTGTGAAACTGGAGAAAACATTCACGGAAACGAAGTTCAGTGGTCACAGTGGGTTGGAAAAGGATCTCCACGCTCAAAATAAAAAAAAAGCAGGTTCGGTCGTCTGCCAAGGTGATGCTCACCGTTTTTTTTTTTCGATTTCAACGGAGTTGTGCATTTTGAATTTTTGCCTCAAGACCAAACAGTCAACCGTCTGTCCTAAGAAGACGTTTGGAAAAGGTTGCGCGAAAAAAATTCGCAAAAAGAGACCACTGTTGTGGCAAGACGACTCGGAGTTGCGCTTCATGGTTGCGCCTGCCCACTCAGCCTTGTTATTTCGCCAGTGTTGTGCCAAAATCAGATGACTGTGTTCCCCCAGCTTCCCTGCTCCCCAGACCTAGCTCCCTCGACTTTTTTCGATTTTCACGTTGCATCGTTGTTTTCGTAAATCGGACATTGCAAAAATCGTCACGACCACTGAAACACGTTGCATTCAAATGGCAATAACTAGGAAACTAAATAACACGTAAACACTTGTAAATAGTCCATTAGACAGAAGGGTATGCCAATTGCAGTATTGCCAACCACTCGTCGCTACGACGATCCTTTGCCGCTTAATTAAAAAAGTTCGGTTATTTTTTGAACAGATATCGTATATGAAAAAGTAAAGATTCGTTTTCTATTTCTTCCAAAATCGTTTCACAATTTCGTGAACCGATGAAAGGTTAGAATGTTGGCTCCAATTTTTAAACTGTTTAAAGTCTTTATAGTTAATTCAATATTATATCTTGTGTAGATTTTTTTTCTTATATAAGATTTTCTCTTAAATATAGAATGTTATTATATCGTCCAGAATTAAAATTTTTAAAGCGAATCATAAATTTGGAAATTAGAAGAACACATTTACCTTCTCCCTCCTCCGCTCATGCAAGTCGACCAATCCAAGGTGCGTGCCGTTTTTTCTTTCTCGAAGTCGAAAATATTTAATAAGTAATACTAACTCTTCTTAGAACGAATGGGTGGTATGTTTAACTCTTTAAATGCCCATCTTTATCTTTTCCGGCAATTAGGAACATAAAATACTGATTGATTGAAGTGATTATGCAGAACGTTTAAAACAAGTCAAGTTTTCTTCTGTCAATTGGTGACTTTCAACTTAGGAACGCATGTAAAATGTGAGGATCTTTCTCGATCGTTCTTACCTCAATTAATCATTAAATTCTGTTTTAAGCCAAAAATTTAAATGGTAATGTCATCACTTGCTTTAATAAAAATCGAAGTTTATTTTGTAGCGCTTTCTTTTCATTTATGTATTCTTGTTACTAATTTGATATTTATTCGAATTAAAAATTAGCGAAGATAACTAATTTGGAAGAAAATATCAATGGCAGGCATATCTTGAACTTCCCGATCGATATGATGGAAGGCTATACATTATACAGGTCTGTTCGTGCTCATAATATTTTTTAATTTAATTTTTTCCTCGAGGTCCTTAGTTTTTAATATGATATTTAATTTAAAAAATATGAATACAAAGGATTTACTATTCAAATTCTTAAATCTGATTATATTTTTTCAAAATTTTTATTGAAATTTGAAAAATAAGTTTACCAATTAATAAACGTTTTCAATTTCAGTTATTTTGTATATTGTTAGAATTATTTTAGCCTAAATATAGTAAATATTTTTAATTTTAAAATTTGATTTACTTTTGAAGTCTCTTTTGAAATCTCTATTGAATTCTGCGAGTTGTATTTTATTTATTTTTTTATTTTTTTTACATTGAACAGCAAAATGCCTAAGGCAATGTAAAGGAGAAAAGAAAAATAAAAAAATTATTAAATTATAAGTGTTCAAACCAAAAAAAAAAAATGCAATTTTTTTCAGAATTCTTCAATATAATAAAAAATCAAGATGCTAAATTGTTTAACATATAAACTTTATAATCTAATCGGTGGATTTTTAGATCGAACATTATTACAACTAAAAAGTGTATGATTTGGATATTTATATTTTTGTACTTAGGGCAAAGCCGATCAGTAGGGAAAGTCGTTCAAGCTAAGCTGGCAACAGAATAACTCTTTCCTAATTATTTTTAGGGTTTTAGCATTATCTAAAACCCTATTAACGACGGTACAGATGTATGTAACATGTATGTCATACGCCATAACTTTTGAAAGGATTGACCTAGAGGCTTGAAATTTTGTACACACGTAGACCCTATACAGAGGACGGTGCGAAAAATATAGCAAATCCTCTCGGGTGGCCTGGGGCCCCTCAGGGACCACTTGTATGAATTTCATGGTTCCTATTTTATCTTTTGAACAAAGAGGGAAAAAATCTTAAATTTCGTAAATTTGGAGTTCGGTTCTACAAAAATAAAACCAATATACAAGAAAAGTGATATAAGCCTCTAGGGCCCCGCCGGAGATCCCGAGGCCCCAAATACAATTGAAGCGATAACATTTAAACAGAACGATCTAGGAACCTGTTTTGTATATTTATTGTGTGGTACTAAAAATTTTTTAGCAAATATACAAGAAATGTAATGTAGGCCTCTGGGGCCCGCCAGAAGACCCCGAGGCCTCAAATACAAATCAAGTTATAACTTTTGAACGGAAAGGTCTAGAAACTTGAAATTTTGTATATTTTTAGTTTGATACTAAAAAATATAGCCAATATAGAAGGAAGCTGATATAAGCCTCTAGAACCCCTCCAGGGACCTCGAGGCACCATATATAATTGAAGCTATAACATTTGAACGGAAAAGCCTAGGAACCTGAAATTTTGTATATTCATAGGGGTGTACCAATATCATGATTGGAATGTTATTATTTAAACTAGCAAAATTTCTAGATAAATATTTTAAAAATTTTTTTGAATTTAATTACACAATAAAAAACTCAACACTAGCCAAACAAGCAGCTATGTATGATAACATCCCAATCATACCAACTCTCAACATCATAAAAAATCAATTAAAAACAAAATTGATACCTGAAGGGCAAGGTTTATGCTACGCCTCACTGGAGATCTGGTTCAACGAATCCAGGAAGCGTGCCGAGGAGTGACACCAGCCATGCTTGCCGATGTTTTGGCGTCAGTTAGGTTCCGTGCCCAATTGTGTTATTGTGCCCACGGTCGTCACATCGAGCATTGTGTTGAATAACTTTTTTTAAACTGTTTGAAGTAACTTGTTTGGCAGTTCACCACGTGATTGTGGGTTATTGGTTGGTCTGATTTGGATGATTTTTTTTGTTTTGTTTGTTTTTTTATGCTGAACAAGTTTGCAATTGGGTTTTTTTCTCTATCCCGTACAGTTTTTGAGATAAATTTTGAATGTGTCCTAATTTGCATATTTGGGATGATGAAAAGTGCACCATGGGACAACTTCCTATACATTGGATTCATCAAAATTGACATATCTGCTTCGGTTCAAAAAATAAAAAAAGGGGTTCTCACTTTTGTATTCACCCTGTATACATTGAGTACAGATTTTTTGGGAGATGATAGAAGAGGTCCTTAGAACTATTTTTTGTCATATGAACATGGGGTCTCCGCAGCTCCGTTTACTTTCAATACTGCATTGAACAATCAAATGACACCGGGACGCAGTGTGCGTTGGTAGGCCTAGATTATTTTATTTTTAACAATTAACACAAGCAATCTACTGTAATAACTTTTAAAGTAATTGTTTGCAAAGAAATTCCAAGGTGCACGTGCTTGTTTGTTGAAAAGTCTTAGGACAAACTTCGTCAAGGAGATTCCATGGTATCCAACCCCTTTGTAAAATACGATTAGTCCATATGTAAATGAACTAATCGCATTCTGGGAAAGCATTACACAAGAGCAGTTAGAGATTACCTAAATGAGACATATCCTGGTCGTTGGATTGGTCGTGGCGGACCAGTTGCTTGGCCACCGAGATCGCCAGATCTCACACCGATGGATTTGTTTTTATGGGGAAGCATGAAATCAGTGGTGTACTCCGAACCCGTAGATACCGAAGAAGAATTTGCGGCTCGTGTTGTCGCGGCAGCAGGTGACATCAGCGACCGTGCAAATCAACTGTTTCCACGCGTACATCAGTCCATCATAAGGCGTTGCGAATTGTGCTATGAAGCAAATGGCGGTGGTCATTTCGAACAATTACTTTAAAAGTTATTACAGTAGATTGCTTGTGTTAATTGTTAAAAATAAAATAATCTAGGCCTACCAACGCACACTGCGTCCCTGTGTCATTTGATTGTTCAATGCAGTATTGTAAGTAAACGGAGCTGCGGGGACCCCATGTTCATATGACAAAAAATATTTCTAAGGTCCTCTTCTATCATCTCCCAGAAAATCTGTACTCAATTCAAAAACACCCTGGATATTTTGTTCTTTGGGTTAAAATTTATTTCAAGTATCTAGGATTATTTTTCGATTTATTATGAACTAGCTGATATCCCAGCGTTGCTCGGGCTCTTTTTAGATGAAATTTTGCAAGTTATGAATGTGAATATATAGAAAATATGACCATCATTCTCCACTTTTATTCTCCGGCACTGCGTCAAACCAATGTATGACGTTTCAGTGCCGAGGCTTTCTTTATAGGAGGCGTTGGTCAAACTCACTCAGCTATAGAGAACATTCCGAAACGAGCAAAGTCGAGTAGAACTGCTAAATGGCCGGTAGTTGGAGGGGCCATCCATTGGGAGCATTCTAAAAGACTTCTTTTCGATTCTTCAATATAAATTTTTACTATATTAATTCAAACTTTTTTTCATTTGTTCATTTTATTCTGTATATTCCCATGCAGATATTGAACAATTTCATTAAAAAAGAGCCTGAGCAAGGCCCTTTATATCAGTATATAATATTTTATAAACTTATTATTATTATTGATGAACTTTAATGTTAAATTATATTATTTAACGTACAAGAAATCTCCTGAAGAAATTAAATTATTTGCATTCAATTATTAAAATAACATTACGTAAATTTGAGTTGAAATGTCCAGCCATTTAAAGCATCACTCAGGCTCATTTAATTAAAGCATGTACAAAAATCCGTTCTTCCTCGTTTGGAGATCGCATTAAGCCCGTGAAATAAATCTTTCTGCTTTGTTTAAATTTTTGACCACGACGAAACGCAAGGCTGCAATTTTCGCAGTAAAAGCCTTAATAAACTAATAAAGCTAGTGCAAAGTTATTTACTGCTAGGAGGGGAAGCAATGATGATGATGATGATGATGATGACCCTATGAGAGCGGAGAGAAAAAAAATAAAAAGCCGACGCAACTTAAAACATCCATGTAAATGTGTTCAGCTGGAGTCCGTTATTGCGTGTTGTTCGTCGCATGGGAATATTCTCCTTGGCAATGGATGAACGTCACGCTACCCGGTCAAGGGTCTGTTAATGTTATTAAAAGAAGTTCAGCAAACAATGCCCGGGGATTTTAAAAGAAAACGTGACCCGAGTTGCATTTTTACTGAGCTATTACGGATGTTTTCGGGTTTGCGAAATTCAACTTGATGTAAATGTTTGGTTATTCTTCCTGCGCTATTAATGAATTAATTAGCTGAGAAATTGCACCTTCTGGAGTAGCATTGCGCTTGAAAGAAAGAGATGTGGAGATCCTCTTTTATAAAGAGCAAATCTTGTTATAATTAAGTTCGTTATGTCAACCAGCAAGTTTTCTTTAAGAAATTATAATTTTTTGTAATTTAATAGTCTAACAGGTTTAAAATGCAACAGATGGGTTTAATGAAAATGCATAGTCTGGGTGGCATATAATATACGATTTAAAATTAAACACGATATGGGAATAGAACAATATAATACACTGAACGACCAATTTATTAGAGACACCCCGCTAATAGCGTGTTGCGCCTCCTTTAGCGGCGAGAACTGCCCAGGCTGACATGAAGGCGTCGTGTGGGAAGGCGTCGGATGGTTCTCTCCATTTCATCCCATAAATGCTCCATCGGGTTGAGATCGGGCGACCGAGCTGACCACTGAAGCAGGTGGAAGTCTGAGTCATGTTCCTCGAAACAGCCCAAGACCATTCGAGCACGGTGACAGGGAGCATTGTCCTGCTGAAACTGTCCGTCACCACCAGGGAACACAGTCATCGTGAGCGGGTGCACTTGATCAGCGACAATGTTCAGGTAGTGGTCGCATTCAGGGATGTGTCTACGGATATCAGAGGACGCAGTGTATCCCAAGAGAAGACACCCCAGACCAGCATTCTTCCTCCATCCGCCTGTACGGTTGTCTGCTGACAGGATGGGTCCATGGCCAGATGCGCAGTCTGCCGTCCGCATGATGAAGTAGGAACCGCGATTCGCTGGACCAGGTGACTTTCTTCCACTCATCCAGTGTCCAGTGGCGATGCCTGTGTGCTTTCCGATTTTTCGGTGACAACGACAGTACCCGTAATGGCCGCCTGTTGTTAAACCCAGCTCGGTGCAAGGTGCCGCACAGTGCGCTCCGAAATAGGTTGGGATGCTCCCTCATTGAAATGCGCTGCAATTTGTTGGGCTGTTCCCGTCCTGTTGCTGTGGATGATTCGTGCCAGTCGCCGTTGGCCTCGTTCATCCACGGCCCTGTTTCGTCCGCAATTGTTTGTTGGAGATTGGTTTTTGTCATAACTCCATTCACGGAATACCCTTGACACTGTTGCACGGGAAAACCCGAAGAGGTTCGCGGTTTGCGAAATGCTCAACTGCGCCCGTCGAGCTCCAACGATCATGCCTCGTTCAAACTCGGTCAGATCCTTGGATTTACCCATATTCAGTCCACTTCTGCTGCTGACTGCAACTTGTGATCCAATGTATTCCTTTTATACACCGCTTCGGCCTGTTCCATTGTTTGGGTGTCACTGAGAGGCCGATCCATTTTCCGTAAGAGGTGTCCCTAATAAATTGGTCGTTCTGTGTACAGTATGTCATATATAACCTCCACGAGCATGGATGTGGATATCATCTTGGGATACATTGTTCCAGTCGAACCTGTTGACGCGACCTTGGATGTACCGAAACATGCTCAATCGTGCTGGTCAGCAAAGTCGAGCCACATTTTTGAGAGCTTATACATTACCCTGCTGTTGCAAAAAAGGCAGGAGAACGGGTTCACCAATCTCATGGACATACCTTACGCTATTCAGCGTTCGATTCATAAACACCAAGGATGAGCGCGAGTTGTAATTGATGTTACTTTAAATCATTACGCCAGTTGTTGGACCCATGTGCCGTAGACGAATGCACTGATCAATAGACCTCTCCTGATCATCGTTGCTCTCCTTGAGGTCTATTGCCGGTGCGCAGGCAGAATCTGCTTTCACCACAATTCAGTTCGCCAGTCAGTTCCTTTTGCGACAAAACTGCAACCTCAGATAACGGTGATCTTGCAGTCTGGCTAGAGGAACATATGACTGCAGCCCTATTGCAACAAAACTGTTGCAAATGGTCTGTCTTGATAAGGTCGGTTACTATGGGCCTTTTCTCTGCTTTGGATGCTGTGCGGATGTTCAGCCATCAGTTGCGGCGTAGGTTAGAGACTCCCACGTCGGCAGTATCTGGGTTGTTATTTCGGGGCAATGTCTCGCACCGTTAGGAGGAGAAACTGGTAAAGCGACTACGGATTGGAGTGTCGTCAATTAGCACATGGGATACTCTCCATGACAGGGAAGGAATCTGAGTTAGTGGAGCCAGATTCGGGTTCCGGAACTGTAGACCTAGAAAAAGGATTGAAAGTTTTCTACTCGATTGTTGACCCTACCATGATTTCCAGGCGGGAGTGGGGATACTAAAAAGCCCCATCTGGCAGAATGTGTTGTAGATTGGTCCCCTTTGAGTGGAAGACTGTGGCTCCTGAGACTTCAGATAGGGAAACGGGCTCTTTTCTTTGCATATGCTCCAAATTCAGCTACATAGTATGTCCGTCCGTCCGTCTGTATGTCCGACGATTTCTCGAGAATGCTTTAACTTTTTCAAGTTCTTTTTTCGCTGTTCGATAGAGACCCTTCCTGAGCTCACCTGATTAGTTTGTGATTGAAATCGGTCTAACAGACACGTGACTATTGAGGCCCAACCCCCCCCAATTAATTTTTTTTATTGGCAATATAAGGCATGTAATATGTCAATCGAACGGGAATGACGAGCACAAACGAATATGACATTATTTTCGATTTTCGAAATGCTACGTCCGAGAAAATGACCCCCAAAAAGTACTTCAATGACCCCTTAATACGAGCTTAATCAGTACCTTTACTGTGTGTGCCCGGCCGGCCATCGGTTTTCACGAATACGTGAAAATGGAAGAACTTAATTGCGATATATCAACTTTTGATGAGCTCTCGTGTACCCCTTCAAGCACGTGCACTAATGTTAAGAATACGAACTTAGGGCATGTAATATATCAATCGATTCCTATTGACGAGTCATAAATGAATACAGTGTTACTTTTTGTTTATCATTTAAGCATTATTGATGGCAGCTTGGAGCACGTGCCCGTTATGAAGCTTTCTCGATGCACGTGCTCATTTCGTTTTAAAATTCAGTGGTGTTAGGCCTATTGTTAAATGTGTTAATTAATGTTAGGGCTATTCTTAAAAATGGCTAATTAATGTTAGGCCTACAGTTAAAATCACTAAATAATGTTAAGTCTACAGCTAAAATGACTAATGTTAGGCCTATTGTGAAAAATGGCTAATTAGAGTTAGGCCTGTATTTAAAAATGATGTGAATGCGGATAGAATCAAAGGTATTTCCACTTTTTATTTAAACCAAGTGTAAGTAAAAGTGAAATATTCAAATTTAAATTTACATCTGCGTCACATCTAAAGCTCATTGGAATGCTTAAAAGATTTTTCCAGACAATGCTTTGAAACAATGAATTTTCTCTCCTGACGTTCTTTGATCTAGCAGTGAAAAAAACGACGATGAACGTTACCTCCCACCATGTTCCACACATGCTCAATTAACGACAAATCTGGAGATCGTGCTGATCAGGGAAGTTGTGCCACATACTGTATGGCCCGCAAGCTAATACGTGCAGTGTGTGGACGGGCGTTATCCTGCTAGACAAAATATTACCCTCCTGTTGCAAGAAGGCCAGAAGAACAGGTTCCACATTCTGTGGATGTACCGAATGCTGTTCGATGTTCCATTCACAAATACTAAGGGTGATCGCGAGTTGTAACATTACGCTAGGTATTGGATCTGCTCTCAACACTAAAGACCACAGACCTCTATTCAACTCTCCAGTCGGCTGTTTCCCGGCACCACTGCAACCGCGCAGCACGGTGTGCTTGCAGAAGTGGGAGTCTGGCTAGAGGGATTCGTGCTGGTGTCACTGTGGCCCTTACCTCTGCTGTGGATGCCGTACGGTCACTCAAAGATTCTCATACGAATGACGGCTTGGCGTGGATCAGTAGAGTGTGGGCGTCCAGAAACGGGTCTACGTGAGTGCGTTCCTTTCGAGCCACCACAGAAACCTTACGACCAATCTGCGCTCCAATACGCCGAGGAGACAATCCAACCTATCGAAGTCCCACAATCCGACCTCTGTCAAACTCCGTGAGTTGTTGCACAGAAGCACGGCGCCGTTTGTGAGGCGTTGCAGTTGTTCCAGTGTATTGCAGATGCCAAACTGACGATTTCATGCAAATCGGGTCGGAACTATTCTTCTCCAAGAGGGGCATGGAAGCCACCCTATATAACGTTCTTCTGAACGTGTAAAGTCTCGTAATTTGAATCATTTCTTTTATGCCACTAATGCTACGTATGTGGAAAATTTCAAATAAATCGACCCATTCCTACTAGATGTTGAATTTTTGTGCCAGCAGTGTATTAAGAGTTCAGATGGAAAGCTTCTGAAAGAGAGAAGAATATATTGCAAAGAGGACTTTAAATCTCTTCTTAACCAGGTAAAAGCAACAACTGAAGCAAATGAGATGGACTATTAAATTCTGGTCGCATTAGCCAATCAGCTGCTTTCTAGCATTTGTCTTATAATAGAAATAGCATGCAAGGCCACAAAACCATTTCTTAGCAGCATTTGTTACAAACGACGAGCACTTTGTTCCGGATATTTAGAAATAGCATTTCGGGTGCATTTACACAACGAATTACTAAGAGCGTGATTTAACTTCACTGGATGGTTGTTTTAAGACTTGAACCTTATGCTTTTTGCAAAAGCAACTCGACTGTTCTCAGAACTTGTGCACAGTTGAGTCATTCTTCAAGGACTGCTTAATATTAAATCAAAAAGAATGAACTCTTTCCGTGTAAGCATAGTAAATTTTGCCCTTAAAACCAATCAAATGTTAATTCTTTTTAGTGCATTAACTCGGTGCTATTTTGAGTGGCTTGTAAACACGGAGAAGCTCGTCAAAGTAAATGAAAGTTAGATACAAACTGGTTCTCTGTGAAGCTCAGCAATGGTTGCATAAATAAAGGATGTAGTTCTAATTGATAGTATGAGTTATTAGGTATTTGTTTTTTAGCAAGTACAGAATTTTGAAAGAATGAGTTGTTAAAAGCTATGTAGAAGGATGATCCAAAAAGAGGGTAGCCTCAATATTTAAACGGTAAAAATAAAGGAACCGAATTTAAAATATGAAATTATTTAAATTAAGAACATAATATTCTTTTGCGAGTTTACATTAAAGCTCGCGGCGATTATACGACATAGTAATGTAGTTTACTGAGGCATGAGAGCCACCCTTGTATGCCATCAATGCTAACATGTGTGCAAAATTTCAAATAAATCCACCCATTCCTTCTAGATGTTGCATTTTTTGCCAGCAGTGTACACTGTCATGTCACTGAATTATGACCACCCGCTTAGAAATGGGAGTAGCCACCCTCCGCTGCTATAACTGCTGCTAGGCGTCGTGGCATGGACGCAAGAAGTGCGCGGTATGTGTCCGATGGTATGGCAGTCCATTCCGCTTGAAGCGCTGTCCACAGAGCTGCGAGAGTCATAGGTGGAGGGTCCAGCTGCCGTACACGGCGATCAAGGTGCTCCCACAGATGTTCGATTGGGTTGATGTCTGGCGAATTAGCGGGCCAAGGGAGCACTCGAAAGTCACTAGTGTTCCACGAACCAATCCAGAAGGAGACGTGCCTTGTGGTAGGGTGAATTGTCCTGCTGGAACACACCATCACATTGGAGGAACATCGTGAGCATGTACGGGTATACCTGGTCAGATAGCTACAGGCATTCAAATTGCCCTCTAGACGAATCAGTGGACCTAACTGCTCCAACCAGAAGATCCCCCACACATGCACACTGCCCCATCAGCCTGTTTCTGGCCCACAATTGCCTCCTGCAGTCTCTTTTCATGCGTTCACGACGGATTCGCCATCGCCCGTCAATCTTATGGAGCAAAAACCTTGGCTCGTCGGAGAAGGCGACCTTAGCCCACTCGTCTGTGGTCCAATGGTGGTGCTCACGTTCGAAGTCTTGATGATAACCCCTGATCAGCATGGGTGCAGTAACCATGCGTCGACTGTTCAGGCCTATCCGTAGCAGGGTGTGTTCAACGGTAATGTCGGATACACGTCTGTTAATGGACTGTGGCTCTCCTGTCATCTTTTACGAGTCGTCGTAGGCGCCGCTCACCCCGTTGGTCTATGGCTCTTGACCCTTTACAAGTGATGGCTCTGGTACGCGATTTCTGTCCCTGCTGTCCACTCTTTGTACACCTTCACTACAGTGGCCCGTAAACAGTTCACAGATCGCGCCGTTTTTGAGATTGTGCCATCTTTGCTGCGATAGCCTATTATCATCCCTTTTTGGATGTCCGTTAAATCCGGACTTTTACCCATCTTGAGGCTCGTGCACCTGCCGTTTGATGCACCAGCTTTAACGGTTTCTCAGCCTGTTATGCAAATTTAGCAATTTGTAATCGTTGTTGGGGTGAACCATGCGTATGTCTTGAAAGGGTGCTGGTCATAATTCATTGATATGACCGTGTATATCTAAAAGTTTGCTTTTATTAGGAAACATTTTATGTATTGAGCAAAAGAGTTAAGAATTTATTTTGGTAAGCAAATAATTCATCTTGTTTGGATCCTTTTTGTATGGGGAGTAATTTAGATATTTTTTTCATTTGTATCTTAAATTTTTCTCTTTTCTTTTGATACTTACCGTAATATTATTCCTTAAACATCCCATTAACTTGAATCTTTTTTATGCAATTTTTTCTTCTTCTGAAGTCTTGATTTTAAAACTATTTTCTAAAATGTGTATCCGTCCCTAATGATTGTTTTTAGTTAGATCGATTGTTATGGAGTTTTAGGTCTCTATATTTCAGGAGCAGCAAACGCATATTTTGATTTTGACATATTACTATTGTAGAATGCATATGCATTTGGCTTGTTGATACGCTTATGCTGTGTTCTGGAATAGTTTGGGCAATAGCTCGAATTTGTATGTTTTGTGTTGTGGATGTTTAGCTAACAGAGTTTTAGGAATTTGGTGTCTTCGTATGTAACACTATTTTAAGGGTTTTGGAGTGTAACACTATTTTATTAGGAGCTTTGGCAAAACACTTGAAAACTGATTAACTTTTTAGTCTTAGGTCGGCCGTTTCAATTTTTTAGAATTTTTCGTGGACCCCTTCGAGTCGAATTCAGGTACTAAAACAGAGACTGTAAAGAATACCAAGATAATGACACGTCATATAACAAGAAATTAATCCTCCCGAGGAAGGTATAGGGAAGTAGCGGAAGCGCTGAGGTCCTCTATTTTTACCCTTTTATCTGCATTTTAACCCCCCCCCCCATTTTTTTATCGAAAAATTGATTTTCTCAATCGTAGTATTTAGAAAGTGTAAAAGGGCTCAATCTTCTTTCGTTTCTCATCATTTCCGATCGAATGATATGTCACATGCCATATGTTGCATAGTTCTAAAGACCAAGTAGCTGCCATCCCCCTAACTCCGACCCTATTGGACAATTTTGACCAAACTTTACAGTAATGTTGATCTTGCTTACAGGAATCTGCATACTGAATTTCACTCCTTTATATGCATAAATACGCGTAGACCTTTTCGTCCCCTATAATTTCTGTCCCCGAAACTCCGACCCCAATGGGGCAATCAAAACCAAACTAAAAAGTGAAGGTGCACATGCCCATAGTAAGCTACATTCCGAATTTCAACCTTCTACCTCAAAAAATGCGGAAATTATGAATCTGTGGTGATCACTTGTGTCAAGGAGATAGTGGTGTTCGTATTAACCTGATAGTGTTTGTTTAAGTGTGTGTTGTGCTAATCTCTAAATCAGATAACGCCCAAGGGCGATCATCAGTTTCGACAGAGAAGGAAAAAGTGTTTTATTTCTAAAGATACCTGTCTCACCGAATATATTTAATCTTTGATGGCGCATTCAAGTGTTTGTGCGTACCTCGACCGAGAGGCAGCGTATTCTTTTATTTAAGTGTGTTTGTGTTGTCTACTTGCAAGTGGATTGCCTTCGATTTCCTCGGGGTGGTCCTCTTGGGTAGCTCATCTCCCGGATTCTCCTACAAATCTATATTGTACTTCTGCATCACCTGGCTTCGACTTATACGACAGATCTTCACAACCGATCAAGACTTTTGGATAAGCAATCCTACATCGAGGTGAAAAGCAAGACGCTTCTTTCACAAACTTTTAAATAATAGTTTTTTTCGATTATTAAATGAACTTCCACTGCCAAGTTCTCAAGAACATTTATGACTTTACTATTTTGCTTTTGCATATTATCTTAAGCTATTGGTAATATTGTTGATTTACGAAATAAAGGATTTATTTCTTAAGCCCATTATCGTTTTCTATCTCTTGTCAATAAACTCTGCTAATCCACGTGACATTCAACTTTCGCATGGGCTGCATTGACCAATCAGAGCAAGACATGTGAGCGATGTACGTTGTACTGAAGAGATAATTTAACCAAGGGAATGTAAAATTAGTAAGTTATTCTGAAATGTACGTTAAAGTGAGGTACGTTGTAACGGGATTTTACCGGATTAAGTACCGAAAGAATGGAGTAACTTATTGGTTTTATAATGACCGTCCGCCTCCTTCATAATTTCTACATCTTTTGGGATAGGAGGTTGAAATTCGGAATGTAACTTACTATGGGCATGTCCATCTTCACTATTTAGTTTAGTTTTCATTGGTGCACCGGGATCGGAATTATAGGGTGAAATTCAGTATTCAGATTCCGCTAGGCAAGATATACATTACTATGAAGTTTAGGCCCAATTGTTCCAGTGGGATCAGAGTTGCGGAGGTCAGTCATTATGTGGCAGTCTTTAAAAGTGATAGGAGCTTTTTTGCGGAACTCCGAGACATTTAGAAGCATAACAGTGTTTCTATACTTTTGAAAAGAAGGGGGTTCATTTCAACGGCACGATATTCAAAGTTAATCTCTACAGGGTATTTTTGAATTGAGTACAATCAGTTGCTTGGCCACCGAGATCGCCAGATCTCACACCGATGGATTTTTTTTTATGAGGAAGCATAAAATCAATGGTGTACTCCGAACCCGTAGATACCGAAGAAGAATTGGCGGCTCGTGTTGTCGCGGCAGCAGGTGACATCAGCGACCGTGCAAATCAACTGTTTCCACGCGTACATCAATCCATCATAAGGCGTTGCGAATTGTGCTATGAAGCAAATGGCGGTCATTTCCAACAATTACTGTAAAAGTCATACAGTAGATTACTTGTGTTAATTGTTAAAAATAAAATAATCTAGGCCTACCAACGCAACTGCGTCCCGGTGTCATTTGATTGTTCAATGCAGTATTGTAAGTAAACGGAGCTGCGGGGACCCCATGTTCATATGACAAAAAATACTTCTAAGGACCTCTTCTATCATCTCCCAAAAAATCTGTACTCAATTCAAAAACACCCTGTATATTTCATATTAAAGACAAAATTTCGAACTACAGGAAGATGTTTTGCATTTTTGCGTAGTTTTGTTCAGTTTTGTGAAAAGTTTCTAAACTTTTGAAACGGAGTTGTATGTGTGACAGACGCTTTACTAGTATTTAAACAATGCATATAAGCAACTGCTTTCTGTTATCTAGGCGATACCTTTGCAGCTGCGCTGTCCAAACATGTTTGTATTGAACAGTTCTCAAACTTTCTAAATTTGAAACTTAACAATGCTTAATGTTTTAATTCGGGAATTTAATTGGGTGTGCCCATTTTTTCATTCAACGTATAAACCTTTGTATTTCCTCCTGCACTTTTTTGCCTTTTCTCATTAAACTTACTAAAGACATGTAACTTCAAATGACTCCAGGGCGAGTCGAGTTCATTTCATTAGAACCACTTCAAATAGACTGATTCCTTCTTTCCATTTTTATAGAGATGGGAGAGAAAGAGATATGTCGACTTCTCAGCAGAAGGAGAATGTTCCTAGAAATAAAAAAAATACAATGACCCTTGCTCGTAATACGCAATGTAGGTCACTGTTCTGTCATAAAGACTAAAGTGGATGGGTCCGAAAGATATATAAATAAATTTTTATGCACTTTGGGAATAACTTATTTTTATAGATGTAACTGGCATTTCTTTCTGCTGGTGTTTTATTACATTGAACCATTTTCGGTATTGCTATACTAGACTGACATCTTAAATTTTCAATGGCTTGCAGTTTTCCTAAAGCAAACATCCTAAGCTAGTTTCTAATTAAGTTAATAAAGTTTTCCTGAAATTTTTAATTTTCCGAATAATGTGACTTTTTGAAAATTCGAATGCATTGTAAAACTGTTTTGTTCCATGAACCCCTCGTTATCTCTCTACTTGACATTATCAAGACCTGTTTCACAAGCCCGAAAGCTCTAAAGACCACCGATTTCATGACTCAAACAAGATTATCGGTCTGAATTGGCATTTATCTTTTTTAATCACTTCTGTTATCTGAAAGCAAACAGAGCCTCGAGGAACCCTTTCAGATTGCTTACATCTAACTCTGAGTGATCGTCAAACGCAACAAAAAGAGGAAAGAGAGATGAAATAGAAAGAAGAAGAAAAAAAAGCGATAGAAAGAGAAGGGAAGCCGACCCCAACAACATTACTCGGGCAATTCCCAGTCGGATGCAATCGGTCATGTGTGCCATTCAATCAATGATGATGTCAGCGAGGAGCATTGTGAGGGTTTCGGGGGAATGAGTGATAACCTTTGTTTCCTGCTAATAATGCAATTACTCGCGTGAGAAGAATAGGCCATGCCCCAAATGTATGGTTGAGGAATCCTTTCAGCGCTTGTGCCAACACAAAGAGATGTGTGTGCCAAAAAGGGAAACGCTGAAAGTGGCGAAAGAATGCATAGCTCAGCTGCCAATCGGATCATCTCCACCACTGACCCTTGGCCTCACCCTTGCTATTATTCCCGTCTCTATCTCGCGCTTGCTACAAGTTCATGAGAGGTTTTCTTTTTTCTTGATGATGATAGTGTTTCCCAACTTGATAATTTCCGATAAATCTATTTGCTAGTGTGTATTTTTTTACATTTTAAGTGAAAAATACCTCTCCAGTTCTTTCTTCTGGATTTTATTTGAGAAAATAGCTTTTACGCTAAAATTCACTCGCTCTGTTTTCCTAACCCAATTTGTTCTTGAAAAAGATTTTTTAAAGGATTATAAAATGATTTTTCCTAACCCATACCCTACTTGGGCAAAAGTATCCGGGCACCCCTCTGAAACATGGGATATGCCTAATATCATCACAAATAGTGTTTGAACATTCCAAGGAGGTGATAGGACCGTTCTTCTTTGCTTAAAAAAACAGCATAAATTACCTGGACATGCTGGAAAATTCCTCATTACCCATCTTGGAGGAGCGTCAACTAAGCGTATTTTTCCAACAGGATGGCACACCACCCTATTGGGGACTTCTGGTTCTGGAGAGTCTCGATCACCATTTTCCATGCAGATTGATAGGACATGATGGCTAAATTTCTTTCCTGCCAAATTCATTAGACATAACCCCCTATCGATTTCTGTCTTGTAGAGGGTATTTTAAGGATAAGGTGTACAGCAAAAGAGTAAACGACTTGTTTGAACTGCGCCGGATAATCGTCCAAGCCATATCATATATCATCCTGAAAATGCTCAATAACATTGAGTACCGCCTTGATATTTTAAGGGCCGCAAAAGGAGCTCGTATCGAGGTGGATTGATTCGTGGTGACATAACTATGCCTGGTATAAAAATTTGAGTTTCTGTTTTCAGTGTTGCACTAATCGACTAATCCAGGTATTGTGTTTGAACAGTAAATGCACTTGGCATTCTTGGGTGTGTTGTGGATCCACAAGCTCCTTTATTACTGGTCCGTTTTTCTTTGACAAGATTACTCCCCCCCCCTTTATTAACGTCACCTTCTGATTTCTACCTTCCAGAAGGTAACTGTGTTGTGAGCCACTGTTTTTAGGAAAACTCGATCCACATCACATATCAGTTGCCAAGTGAAAGATCTGCTTCATGCAATCTTAAATATTGATCGCATCTCCAGAGGTTTACCATCGGCCTCAGTGGCTCAGGGGTTGCGCGGTCGCCTCTGATGCCCGAGGACGCGGGTTCGACCCCGGCCGAGGACGACGAGGATTTTTTCAGGGGGAAAATCCTGAGATCACGCACTTCTTTCGGAAGGGAAGTAAAGCCGTTGGTCCCGTGTAGTCGTTTGCTGGCTGCACGTTAAAGAACCCTTGCGAGACAAAATTTGCGGCCCCTATAACGCCGTCCTGAAATGACCATGGCAGTTGAAAAGGACGTTAATACCAAACAAACCAAACCAAACCAAACAAAACCAGAGGTTTACCAGATGCGAGGCCCACTAGATCCAAAGACTGGAATCCATCTGACTTCTAGTTGTAAGGATCTGTAAGACCGCATAACCAGAGTCATGACAGTCTCTGCCTGATCTGAAAGACGCCATACATGTACAGTGATATGCCTCTGATGGACATACAGAAAAACTTACCGTTAGTTTCTAATAAAGCTGCTGATGACATCACTGAACTAATAACTTTCCCTCCCTAAGTATACACACACACACACATACATACAACCCCCCCCCAACACACACACGCCAGTTATTTTTAAAAGAACTCTCCTTGCTTCTCTACACATTTTTCCAACGTTCTAGGAGGATCTGGTTACCAGTTCTGTAGAAATCTTCAGGATGATGTCGAAACCACGTTCCTCACTGAAGCAGAACCTCTGCCATCCCTAGAACTCTTTTCAATGGTCCAAAAAAATGATCCGCAAGGAGAGAGATTTAGGCTGTATGTAGTAAGACGTCCCATTTGAGTTCCGTCAGTGTGTCCATAGTCAGTTTGGCTCTGCGTGGTCTGGCATTGTCTTGCAGAAAATAAACACCACTTGTAAGGAGTCCTGGTTGTTTTTTCCTTCGTGCTGGCTTCAGGGATGTCCTCAAAATGTGGATTTTTAAGGTGCATTTAAGGTTCGGCGTTCTTCCAGATGTTCGTACCCTTAATGTCCCAGAAAATACAGTAACCATCACTTTCGTTGCCGACGGTGTCATCTTGAATTTCTTGAGTCATGGTGAGTCAGTGTGTCGCCACTCCGTGCTCGCACGCTAGCTTTCAGGAGTATGGTGATGAATCCATGTCTCGTCGGTGGTCACAACACGCCTTAGGAAGCTGTTGTTCAGTATTGAAGCCAATTCTCGGACATGAATCCGCCTGTTGTCCCTTATCATTGACACAGTTGCTGGCTTTGCTTATGAGGTTCATTACCGGTGGATTCTCGCCGTCCTATAAACTTTTGGCTCCAAGCAAAGACGGATGATCGAGACAAATATGACTCGGTGAACTGTCTGATGAATTTCAAATGCTTTCACACCTTCTTTGTGGAGAATCTTGATGATTATTCCACTTTGGTCGACACGTCGCTGTCTGACATTTTGTTTAAACGAACAATCGGTTGTCATGCAATCGGATGAGTGGTGCTGCATTTACATGGCAGGCTGTAGTTGCCATCCCATCAATGAAAGTTTAGATTTTTACAACCATGAAATTAACAAAAATTTTGAACGCCTCTCTTATATTTGTCTCCATATTGTCGCATCAGCTAATATATACCAAGCATCAAAGTCATATATTCGTTGCCGCCCTTATTGGCGGCATGTCTTAGTAGTGTCACTTTATTTTTAACTATTCGGCTTTTAAACGAGTAAAATAAACGTTTTTAATGGAGACTGCCTTCAGGGAGATCTTCTAGACGACTTCGTTTTTTCTGAATGTAAATATACCGCGTCCGATGCTAGCTTAAGATATATCGATTTTTTTCAATTTACAAAAAGTAAAATTTCCATTAACTCATGGAATGGAAATTATTACAAGTTCCATTTTATAGAGATTTTCCTTAAAAGCTAACTTTATCAATTTTGAAATATTTGAAGCAGACAAGGAATACTGATTCCCTCTTAAAGAGCACTTATACATTCTACGGATTTCAAAGTTCCACTTCAAGGCAAATTTTTTTGCAATACAAATGAGAATCCAGAAGAAGTAAAGCAATACGAGAAAAGTGAATTGGGCTATTGTTTTATGAAAGTTTTATTACTCTACATGAGAAAAGTGAATAATGTGAAAAGGAGGGAATGTCTTTATTTTTGTTATAGGAACCTGCTTGTTATTTATTCATGCTTACTTTAGATATTTTTGCATTGTTATTGATTTAAAAGTAACATGGAATATGCATGCGACTTATGCGATGAACAAAGCCAAAAAGGAAAGTTTAGCTTAATTGTTCTGTTGGGTCGTAACAGTGCCCTCTGCTTTATAAAGCAAATTTACTAAAATTTTCAAATTCGTAGTTTCCGGTGGCTATTCAGACCAGTGACTATAATCTCTATAATAATAAACCATTAAGGAATGACATAACCATTCGCGGAACTATATTTTTAAACCGCCCTATGTTAACATTGGAAGTTTCTAATGGACCATTATGATACCATTAAACCCCGTACCTTTGAAATAATTTCAACTATCATTAATTTTACGTTATATTCATTCATGACACATCATTCCAAGTTGTTTGATATATTACATGCAATATTTTAGCATTGAATGTTCCAATGAACCATAATGGTTCCACTAAACCAGGTACCTTGGAACCAATTTCGACTATCGTTAATTTTACGTTACATTCATTCTTGACACATCATTCCAAGTCGTTTGATATATTACATGCCATATTTTAGCATTGAAAGTTCCAATGAACCATCATGGTTCCACTAAACCAGGTTCCTTGAAACCAATTTGGATTATTATGAATTTTACGTTATAATCATTCATGGCACCTTATTCCAAATCGTTTGATATATTACATGCCATATTTTGGTATTGAAAGTTCCAATGAACCATAATGGTTCCACTAAACCAGGTTCCTTGAAACCAATTTGGACTATCATTACTTTTACGTGATATTCATTTATGATACATCATCACAATTTGTTTGATATATTACATGCCATATCTTATCATTGAAAATTTTTGAAGGTGTCATAAAGGTACCATTAGTGCACGTGCCAATGTTTCGATTGCAACAATTTTCAAAATGGTTCATTTCCTGCACCATATTTATTGGCCGAAATAGTAATTTCTATTCGCTTGTAGCTCGTCATTAAGATTTGTTTGCCATATTACTTAATATATCTGTCCATTGAAAATTGCTAGGTGGGGTCGTGATGGTACCATTTGTTGACGTACTAATGAACCGATTTAGATAAAATTTATGATTTTTTCATGGCATGTACCATATTCATCGACTGACGAAAATAGTAATGAATAACCGCATCTATCTCGTCATTACGATTTGTTTGATATATTACTCAATATTTCTTCCCATTGAAAATTGCTGGGCGGGAAAATAGAGGTACCATTTGTGCACGTGCCAATGAACCGATTTAGATAATATTTGTAACTGGTTCGTGCCATGAACCATATTCATCGACTGACGAAAACAGATTTTGAAAATCTTTCATAACCTCGGAGGAGTTTGAGTTACAGACAGACAGACAGACAGACAGACGGACAGACACGTTTCCCCACACTGATAGCATAAAGCACCTTTCGGTACTTAATAAGCCAGTAAAGTGTCTCTTTGTTTGTCGCTGATAGCTTATTGGTTGCTGCCTCCCATGCTAGCCAATCAGGAAGCTGTTTGCTATGACATCTATTGACAAGACGATTCCCTATGTTATCGATGGATGTCCCAGTTGGACATTGTTCGCGAATTACCTAGAAATTTGCAAACGTAGTACATCTCATTAGGTAGAAACTTGCGTTGTATATCTCATCAGGTAGGTTTACCCAAACTCCTATGCTAAATATCCTTTCGCGTAAAGAATTTAAAATTTTGCTCGATTTTGGCAATCATCTGTTTTACATAAAAACTACGTCTTAACGTAATATTTTCTTCGTAATTTCTTTTAAGAATGCCTCCTAGAAAATACAGCACTGAAGAGGAGAGAAAAGGAGCAAAAGCTGCACAAAAACGGCTTTCTCGACAAAAAGAAACCACTGACCAGAGAAAGACAAGGCTTGCTTCAGTCGCAGACCAAATGCGTCTTTCTCGGCAAAATGAGACTGGTGAGCATAGAGAAACAAGGCTTGCCTCAGATGGAAGACAAAAAAGCCTGTCTCGACAAAATGAGTCCCTTGAACAAAGGCAAGAGAGAAATGCAAAAAAACGACAGAGTAATGGTGACCGAAACGTAAAAAGGATTAAAACAGTTTCAAAAGGAGAAACTTTAATTTTTGAGCATTCCTGTGGTGACATGAATATTAAATGTGAACACTGTCAGTCCTTAAACTTCAAGTTAGAAACTAATCGATTTGACCGTGGCAAGAAAGGATTTTCTCAATGTTGCAAGTACGGAAACATTGTAGTTCCACTAATTGAGAATTATCCACCACTCTTAAATACAGGTATTGGACATTGAAACTGAAACACCTTCGCAAATAGCACTGGATACCCCCAGGGCTGAATAGAACCTTCTGCTAGGTAATTAATCGTATGCATATCAATGAATTACGTGTCAGAGTTCTTGGTAGTCACTCCAGTAGAAAAGTTCGATAGTAAGCTTCAAATTGTCTGTGCAGAGCGCTATAATGGGAGACATATCCGACTTCAAAAGAGGGCAGATTGTTGGGGCGCGTCTAGCAGGTGCATCTGTGTCCAAAACTGCCACACTTTGTGATGTCTCACGTGCTACAGTATCCAGGGTGATGTGTGCATATGAACAGGAAGGACGAACCACGTCCAGGAGGAGCAACTGCAGGAGAAAACGGAAGTTGTCGGAAAGAGACGTCAGGACATTGACCAGGATTGTTGCACGAAAGCGGAAAACCACCGCAGCAGAAATCACCGCAGAAATGAATACACACCTCCAGGAACCTGTGTGCACGAAGACAATCCGTCGTTACCTGCATAAATCCAACATCCATGGCAGGGTTGCTATACCGAAGACCTTTCATCAGTAGTATAAATGCCTCCAAGCGGGTTCAGTGGTGCCGGACGCATAAAACCTGGACTTTGGATGACCTCAAACGCGTCATATTCTCGGATGAGTCCAGCTACACTGTCTTCCAAACAACAGGGAGGGTATTCGTCTGGAGGAGCCCCTCTGATGCCTACAACCCAGACTGCTTGGCAGCCACAGTCAAACACGGAGGTGGATCAGTAATGGGTGGATCAGTAATGGTTTGGGGTGCAAACTGTGCAGGACCTCTACCGATCCTTCCCAAGACGTGTTGCTGCTGTTCTGGCTGCCCACGGTGCCCCAACACCTTATTAAAAAAAGATTTTGGATTTCTACCAGGTGTTTCAGTTTCAATGTCCAATACCTTTAAATTATTGACTAATCAGCATCCAAATAGCAAACAGTACATGGATAGCATTCGATCCATTAATAGTTCCTTTGCTTTTGCGTCCATGGGAAACAAACCGATTGACTTGCCTGGACCAGGACTTTATTGCTTTCGACTTCATGGTCAAGTTTACCATCAAACTGGAACTTTGCATCCTTCTGACGGGAAGAGAAAGTTTGCTCAACTATATATACTTGATCCCTCAGAAGCCAGTTCGGCACGTTTAGAATGGAATAAAAGAGTTCCTGAGACCTTACTTAATGAAATGGGGGAATTATTTCAAGACATTAACCCATTTGCTTCTGCATATAAAATGACAAGAAATGTTGTGTACAAAGAGATCTTTGACATGTGAATTTATAATATCTAGAACAGCGGTCATTTCGTATGACCGCCAGGCTTTCTAGTAGTAAATAGTTATCTATTTCAATCCTACGTGTGGGAGATTCGAAAAATAGCACAATAATTGTTTGATGCACTAACAGTGTGATTAACGATTCCTAATGAACAGAGTAATAGCACCGACGAAGCGAAAATTTCAGACAATCGCGGAGGTCGAAGAAGCCTATGCGAATCCAACTGAGTATGAAAGTCAGATGATCGAAGAGTTTGTGGTCCAAAGTGATTTGAAGATCTTCGAAGAGTTGTTGGTGTATTGTAAGATACCTTCCAGGGGCCTGCAAAAGCTCTATGACTGCTAGAGAACGATGAAGAATGGTTTTCAGATGCTTCGATAACTCAGATATTTGTTCGCAATCATTTTGGCGAACTGTAGTCCTCCAGCAACCTAAGCGAATGTGGAATAGTTATGCAGACGCGTTGTCAGAAGACTATCAACATCAACGCAACTGTATCTCGAGTGCTGTATCTCGCATTAAGAAGTTTGGACCAATGCATGCCCTTATTTGGTTCGGAATGGAGTTAAGTCCTCTCCCGAGGCAAGTCAGTCCACAGTTGTTGCAGCTGTCCCTCCAGATCCCTAGGTTGGTACTGGGACGGAGTCTCCTTCCAATGTCATCCCACACGTGTTCAATGACGGGAGGACCTCAACATGCTGTAGGCAGTCCTAATAGACACACGTGCTGTGTGTGGACGTGCGTTATCTTGTTGGTACAATGTCCCAGGATGCTGTGCCAGAAGGGGTAGGACGTGCGGACGCAGAATGTCTGTGCCGTCAAAGTCTGCCGAAGCACTATTAGATGTAACCTGAACGCATATCCGATGGCTCCATGACGCCAGGGGTAACGCCTGTGTGTCTCTCCACAATTTGGGAGGGTTGTACCCTCTACTCTCGACGCCGCCATACGCAAACACTATGGTCATCGGAGGGCATGGAGAAGCGGGACATCACTAAACATGATGCGACGCCATTCGTTCTCTGCCCATGCCTCCCGGGCAAGGCACCACTCTAAACGTTGGTGTTTTGATGTCAATAGCAACCGACGTATGAGTCATCGAGACACTGTGCGGGAACTCACGGGGTCTTGTAGAGTCTCCAGTACATGTTCGCGGATGGCGGGTGCCGATGCCATGGGATTCGTTAATGCTTGGAGCACCATACGCGCTCTTCCCTTGGGTTGGTGTTTGTTGGTTGGAGAGCACCCATGTACCCATTGATTCCAACATCGCGCCACTGTGACATCTGAATTGCCCAAGAGACGACCAACCAGCCTCATGCAGTCCCACAAAGCGGCTCCTGTCAATGCTGTCAATTGGTGGATAGGATGTCTAACATGGCGGTGACATCACGAATGCACTCTGGTGAGCGTTCCAGACATTACAGGTCTTTGTGAATCTAATCTTTTACCCACACATCAGTGGTATGCATGTGTCTCGAAACAGGATAATAATGGACCACACCTTCTGGGTGCTTCACTTTTTTTTTGTCGGGAAATAATAGCAGTTGTTGATTTCTGCGGCTTTAGTAGAAATACCAGAACCGATTGTTACACCATCTACAGGCTGAATTAGGTATTAGCACAAATACAGCATAAGCTTTTCGTAAGTTCTGTGGCTTGTGTGCTTCAATAGAAAACACTGTTGGATCTGCTTACTGTCTTGCATAATTTACGTTGTGGTAACAGAAATGAAAACAATGTTTATAGCGCATATAAAAGTTTTGTATAAACCGTGTTTGTTGTCCAACCCTCGTATTAAGGATACATAATAATAAGGACTAGAAAGAGTATTAACTTCTAAGAATTTATTAGCTGTGACTATAATGTAATGCATGTATGATTATCTTAAAAAGACAGTTATAAAGAATTACGAGCAAGCCATATTTATTGCTATTTTACAATGTATAACGTTAATGCCATGTTAAGGCTTGAAGTTTATGCCTAAAATTATATAGTATGGTGCGTCGCTCATTTTCTATAATTTTCCCCCTTACACGAGCCCCACTTAGCATTAAAGTGACGTAAGTGAAATGATTCCTCTTGAATAGAGCTATGTGGGCTAAGTGACAGTCATAACTTCAGCTCTAGGAGTTCTTCTAACGACTGCCGTAACTTTCAACGCCCCATCAAAACCATTTTATCTCCTTCCCCCCATTCTTCCAGCGTTTCCAATGGGATCGCGTGATTCCTACGGAACTTTTATCGTTTCCTTTTATGGCGTCAAAACTTCTGCCCGCAGAACGACAGCTTTTTTTCCCCCTCTACCAGCATTAATTTAACCGAAAGCACGGCTGGAGAGGAAAAAATATACAGAATCTTTTCTTTTTTTTTCTCTCCCATTCCCCATGATTGTTTGTTTTTCTGCTCCTTTATTATGAGCTTTGTTGTTTTTATTAGTATTTCTTTTTCTTTTATATTAGTGCCGTTTTCGGTCTCCTTTTTGTTTAATGATATATCCTGCGAAATTTTCTTTTATATTTCTTTTTTTTTTTTTTACTTTTATTGCCTACGACGGGAAAGATACGTTGCAGGGCATAACCGTGGATGATATAAGAATCTCGGTATTGAAAGATACTTTCACGGAGTCTATTCATTCTTTTCGTAATTTCAAAGATAAACGAAGTTCTTCGAGATAAACAAGTCATAAAATAAAGGACTTTTCCATTAATGAGAAAGCTGGCTCTCGGTTTTAATTGACTCGTCTTTCTGGAATGTTCCTATATTAGTAGTTTGGCTTGCAATAAAATGGTTAGAACTTGATGGTTAGTAGAACTTAAAAGTACTGATATGTAAAGCGGGGGTCACCGGTCAGAAACGATTGTGATATGCAAATGAGTGCATTCATGTGAGGTACATGCTCATTCCAAGCTGCAGCTGCTCAAGTTGAGCAAAATGGGGAAAACAGCAGACCTGTCTGAGTTCTAAAAAGGAGTTATTGTGGGAGCCCGTCTAGCTGGAGCTACGATTTCCAGGACAGTACAACTGATCGGTATCTCAAAAGGTCAGGTCTCCAAGGTGTTCAATGCGTGGATACGGAATCTACAAGAGTTGTCGAAACGGCAGAATTGTGGATCAAAAACAATCAACACAGACAGGGACCGTGGAGCAACTGACGGCAGACTTCAATGATGGATCATCGCAACCCATCTCCTCCAGAACAATGCGCCGAGAGTTGAAGCGAATAGGGATGGGAATCGCATGCCAGTGAGGAAGCCCCTTGTTTCAACAACAAACCGGAAAGTTCGCCTGCAGTGGTGTAAAGAACGGTGTGACTGGACAGTAGACGAATGGAAAAAGGTGACGTTGTCGGACGAGTCACGTTACACATTGTTTTGCACCGATGGCTGGCAGAGAATCTGGCGGCAACCCCATGAAGCGATGGACCCCTCGTTTATTGTGAACACAGTTCAAGCTTCAGGAGGAGGTGTCATGGTATGGGCTACGTTATGTTGGTATGGCAAGGGTCCCCTGATATTCCTTGACAGTCGGGTGAAAGCCAAAGACTACCTGAACATTGTTGCAGATCAAGTTCATCCTGCAATGGTGCATTTGTATCCAAATGGTGACTGGTTCTTCATGGACGACAATGCTACTGTCCGTTGAGCAAGAATTGTTCAGGAGTGGTTTTCTTAACATGACACTGAGTTGCAACATCTGCCGTGGCTAGCGCAAAGTCCGGATTTGAATCCGATCGAGAATGTTTGGGACATGTTGGAAAGAGAGATTCATCGAAGGCATCTGCTTCCGTCTACTCTGCAGGACCTAAAAGGTCTCTCTGACGAATGCATGGTCTGCGATTACCTTACCTGCATTGCAACACCTTGTAAAGTCCATGCCAAACCGCGTATCTTCTGTAATTACAGCCAAAGGAGGGTCAATACCATATTGAACGAAGGTTTCTAATTCATTGGCCGGTGTGTGTACTTTTAATGCGTGTTTGTTTTTTTGAAAATTGTTTGAAGTTAGGTGATTCAAGCATGGGGGAAAAGGATAACCTAACAGATTTCGAAAAGGGGCTGATTTGTTGGTGTTCGTCTATCTGGAGCCACGATTGTGATAGGAACCAGGTGAACTAGATCCTCGAAAGACTTTGAGAATATTCAACCTTTGGATAATTGGACCTGCGGCTTATAGACAATCAACCATGAGCGAGACTGCCGTCGTTTATAACGATTTGTACGTAGAAACAAGATTATAGGGGTTGGATAAATAATAAGAACACCTATGTAAATACAATACAATGCTCTAGAGAAACCTCTCGTATAGTCCCGCCCTCTAGTTTTGAACCTTGCTACCTAGCGGAGGAGAATGTACACATATCAGTCTTGTAGTAGCAGTGATAGCGTTTTGTTTATTTTTGAGAGAAACTGAAATTAACACATTCTATCGCCGATATCTTTGAGTTTTCATGATATTTGCTTGAGCTTTTTATAAGAGTAGCTCTATACATTTGGGGCTAATAAATTTTTCAAAAGACACGTTGGTAACTTTTGCGCATGCGCAGTTAAACATTATTTAGTAAGAATGCTCATATTTCATCAAATATTTATAATTTTTATATTCTGAATGCAGGGTGTTGTCTACTATAGTTTGTCAAGTTTCCTGAAAATTGCATTGCTTTGGGTTGAAAGCCCTGCTTGTTATAAACAAAAAACTTAGGAAAACATTTCGAATTTTTTTAAAGAAACCTTTATACACTGTTTTGCAATGAAATTGTCCCACCCACATGGAATTATCCGAATGAGCCAAAAGTAGGTATACAGCAAGAGATACATTTGAACACACCTTTATTACGATATGGAGCCAAGACGTGCACTCGTTTGTACAGGGTGTCCCAACGGAAAGCGGCATCGGTAGGTTGTGGCACCACCTCTAGCGGCAATGCATAGTTCCAGCCGCTGGTGTAGGTGATCATACAGGTGGCGAATATCATCTTGGGGTACGTCAACCCAGGCCTGGTGAACCTGCTGTGTCAGGTCATGGAGATTGCGGGGTGATCGTAAACGACATCCCACCATGTCCCACACGTTCTCAATTGGCGATAGGCCTGGGGACCTCGCGGGCCATGGCAGGCAGTTGACATCATGCAGACATGCCATGCTTATTCTTGCCGTGTGCGGTCTGGCGTTATCCTATTGAAAGACCGCGCCGGGTATGGTGTGCAGAAAGGGCAGTAATACGGGCTGCAGAATCTCTGTGCCGTACCGTGCCACGATGGCGATACCGGATTCACTGGCACGTTCTAATGGTCTGCGCCACACTCGTCCGCGTCTGTCGTCGGTGTCCAAACAAAAGCGGGATTCGTCGCTGAAGACCACCGGGCGCCATTCCATTCGCCAGCCACTCGTTCACGACACCATTGCAGTCGTATCGCGCGGTGCTCAGATGTCAAAGGAAGACACAACAATGGACGCCTGGCAGACATTGTCGCGGCGTGTAACCGGCGTGCTATTGTCGCTATTGACAGTGGAGCAATACCTGGGAATAGTGATGTTGTCGCGCAGTTGCCGCAGGGTGATGGTTCTGTCCGCTAGCGCTGTTCGCAGTATTCGCCTATCGGTAAGAGCTGACGTGCTTCTCCGGGCCCTAGAGCCTGGTCTTCTGGCATGTGCGCCTTCCTCTCGCCATTGCCTCCAATATCGGCCTACCGTCCGTGCGTCACGCGACATATGGACAGCAATCCACCTGGTTGACCATCCAAGCTCGGAGAGGCCAATACTCCGACCTCGTTCAAAGTCCGCTAATTGCGTGAACGGTTGTCGTTGTCGTCGGATTACAGTACTGTGCGTTCACGAGGCAATTGCTCTCCCTACTGCATGGAACGTCTCGCACAGGTGTCAATAGATGAGCCTATACAGGCACCCGGACACCCTGTATCAACCCAAATGTTCATGTCCCGTGAGCATGCATCTAATCGTTTACTAGTCGCAGGTAGACGAACCCCCCCACTAAATACGGTTAAGGTCGGATAACTCTTTGTTGATAACTCTGTTTTGTAGGGGGTTGTCATAATTCCTGCTATAATGTTACGCACAGTAAGGCTCATGCAAAGTAGCCTAAGCGAAATTAAGGAGACACGACAGTTCACAATATTTGTTAAGAATATATTTTTGGACATATACACTTTCCTATATTTCGATCCTCATCCGGATGAATACATTACACAGAAGCAGATCCACCAAACCATGACATTAATTTTTTTCTGCGCGAATGTCGCAGGGCTTTAGATAACTTAAGATAAAGATAAAATTCATTTTATTCTCATCAGTATTAAATAGTTCAGTGTTATTGAGATTGAGTTTCCAAATGTGTACCGAAGGAGACAAGATTAAACGAATGAGGCTTGCGAAGAAGCGCTGATTTTATCATTCCAGACAATGGTATCTTCTAATTCCATTTTCCTGCCAAATATAATTTGCGCTCGAGAACATTGACGTCGACAGGTTAAAAAGAGTCTCTCAATCGAATTTCTTGGGAAACCTGGATTCGATAAGGCCTTGCTATTGATCCGTGCGAAGTAATATAAATGCGAAAGAAGTAATTCGTTCTGTAAGGGGAACGATTCATGTGATTTAACTTCATTTAGCATAAATCAGAGAGAATATAACAGGAAGAAATGAATATCAAAGGAGTATGCTGATTTGTTTCATATAGCAGCTTGTTTCAAATTATATAAATATTTATCCAGATTAGCGCGAGGGTTGGAATTTTAATAATGATACAGACTCGCTTTTACATTCTCTGAATATAGTCAGCATCACCAGATCTGTTGATGTTACGGGTGGAGCAGCGCATTGCACGCATAAAGGTCTAGAAATTAAGGAAAAATAAAGGATCAAAAGTGATACAATTGTGAACCCCCTACGTTCAACATCAGCGGAAAATGGTTACTTCTGGAAGGTACGTACCAGTATCAGAGGTGGGGGATATAGGAAAGGTGTCATAGTGAAGCAGAACATTTCAATTGTTGGAGTCATGGCGAAACATAGCGATTTATCCGACCTCCAAAAGTGTACCGTGCATGGCAGAATGGCAATACCCAAAATCAACGACGTGCCAAGTGTGGGGCACCACGGGCCATAGATGACTGAGGTGAACGACAGCTACGGAGATGCGTGCAACCGTGGACCAACTGACCTCCCAGATGAACCAGGGGGCTACCAAACGTGTACCCTCAATGAGAGTACAGCGAACGTTGTTGCGTATGGGGCTCCGAAGCAGACGGCTGGTTCGTGCACCAATGCTGACTGCTGTTCACCGGCTGACATTATACGCCAGTACCGCAACTGGACAGCAACAGAGTGGCGAAAGGTGGCTTTTCCGATGAATCATGGGTTATGCTCCAACATCAGAAAACAGCAATACGTCCCGCATGGATCCAGGCCGGAGGAGGCAGCGTTATGGTCTGGGGAATGATTTCATGGCATTCCCTGGGTGCACTCATTGTGGACGGCACCATGAATCAATGGAAGTAGGCATCTGTCCTTTCGGACCATGTCCATCCCTACATGCACATTGTGTTTCCTCAGCAGGATGGCATCTTCCAGCAGGACAATGCGACGTGCCATAACAGCGCGCAGTATCCGTGCTTGGTTCGAAAAGCACGAGGATGCGTTTACGGTACTCCCCTGGCCCCCAAACTCCCCGGATTTAAACCCTATAAAGCATCTGTGGGACCATCTCGATCGGGTTGTAAGCGCCATGGATCCTCCAACGCGCAAACTATGGTAGTTCGCCACAGAACTGGACTCGGCAAGGCTTCACATCCCTGTCAGAACCTTCCAGAACCTTACTGACTCTCTTCCTGCCCGCCTCGCAACTGTCCGCGCCGCGAAAGGTGGTTATTCTGGCTACTAAATTATGCATACAGGGTTTCCTTAAGTTTAGGGAATAAATCAAAATCATGGGAATTAAGATCTGGAGAGTAAGCACAGTATTTCCCAAGTCCATCTTGCGAAAGGGTCACGGAAGATAATGGGCGGTCTGGTTAGAAAAGTAACGCCGATTTTTCCGCACTGCTTCACGAAGGTTGTGTTGGTAGAAATGTGAATAGTATCAAGCATTTACGATTTATCTACTGGGCACTTCGTCTGTAAGGAGAACACCATCGCAATCGTATACAACAATAAGCACACTAACACAGAATGGACAGCTAGGTATTTCGATGTGGCAGCGCTCCTAGCGGATGGGTGGACTCTTGTGTTCGTTTAGATAGGAAGAGCATTGGGAAATAGGCGCTGTTCGGATATATTTCATTATTAAGTACCGAAAGGTGCTTTATGCTATCAGTGTGGGGAAACGTGTCTGTCTGTCTATCTGCTATGAAAGATTTTCAAAATCTGTTTTCGTCAGTCGATGAATATGGTCCATGGCAGGAACCAATCATAAATATTATCTAAATCTGTTGAATAGCATGTGCACAAATGGTACCTTCACGACCCCACCTAGCAATTTTCAATGAAAAGATATATTAAGTAATACATCAAATAAAATCGTAATCACGAGATGGAAGCGGATATAAATTAGTATTTTCGCCAATTGAAAAATATGGTTCAAGAAATGAACCATTTTGAAAATGGTTGTAATCGAAACAATGGCACGTGCTCTAATGGTACCCTTATGACACCCTCAAAAATTTTCAATGATAAGATATGGCATGTAATATATCAAACAAATTGGGATGATGTATCGTGAATGAGTATAACGTAAAATTAATGATAGTCGAAATTGGTTTCAAGGAACCTGGTTTAGTGGAACCATTATGGCTCATTGGAACTTTCAATGCTAAAATATGGCATGTAATATATCAAACGACTTGGGATGAAGTGTCATGAATGAATATAATGTAAAATTAGTGATAGTCAAAATTGGGTCAAAGGTACGTGGTTTAATGGTGTCTTCATGGTCCATTAGAAACTTACAATGTTAACATTGGGCCGTTTAAAAATATGCTTCCGCGAATGGTGTAGTTTAACCTTTCGGTACTTGGTTATGTCATTTTTTAATGGTTTATTAAGTTTATTTTTCTTTCTTCATTTTTGTTTTAGATAAATAAAAAAGTTAACTTTAAATTTGTATATGAACTTGTCACATATATACAAGGAAAATCAAAATATTTAGGACGTGTTTGTTTATCTATTAAAACTTTCAAAGTGACCCATAATTTAGGGTGATATTATTAATTAAAAAGTTAACTTTTGATTTAACATATCTTTTTTGAAAGCGTATTCAGAATTTTTGTTTGTTTGTAAAGAAACTAAAAGCTTTTAGCGTGATGTTTGCTTAATTGTATAATTAAAAAAATTTGTCATTTCTGTTAATTCGTATGTTAATTTCATGAAATGAAAAATGAAAACTTATCTTTTAAGCCCTCACATTTTTAACGAAACTGAGGTCAGGATTTTTTCGGTGTACCATGAAAGTAAAAGCAGTTTAAATTTACATTTTGTTTATTTTTCAAAATTGAAATAAAACCACTTTCTTTGATTATTTAAGCAAAGTTCACCTAGCGGATTAATAAAATATGGAAAACACTTTTCATTAGGTTGAGTCAAAAGTCGCAGTACACCCTATTTTTTCGAAAAGCTTGCAGGAATTGGGAAATCTGAATATTCCATTAAAGTATGGGTGAGGTAGTCTTTCTTTTACGGTATGTACCGAACATGGCCGCCATCTTGAAATCGGCCATCTTGAATCTAAGTCAAGTTTTTTAAATGGAAAGGGAGTCGTGTGACATATCAAATAACATGAGCATTTTCTGACAATTTCATTCCTGTAAACATATTTCAAGTAGCAGTTATGGTTCAAAAGTTACAACACATTTTGTTTGGAATTACAGGCTGGACTGTTCTCCATAAAGGATAGTGTTCATCGTGGTGTCCCTCTTGGTCAAGACACATTTGAAGGCGCTGAATCCAATCGTCATGCACTCGCAGAAGGATTTCCACAGAATTGTTGGCATACGCTTCTTCAATGCGTTGCTGGTGATGGTGTCTGTTTCTGATTTTCTCTGCATATACGAGTTGCTTTAAATGACCCCACAGATAAAGGTCAAGCGGTGTGAGATCATGTGATCTGGGTGGCCATTCCATAGCACCACGTCTGCCGATGATGAGCATGAAGGATTCGTACGAACGATGACTGGCTGATTCCACATTCTGCTGACAAACGTCGTGTGCTGCGTTGTGGGCTCTTGATGTAGGACGTCAAAATCATTGTTGAGGTTGTCTCATCAGTAGTACTTGTCAATCACTCCGTGCCTTGTCAACCACAGTCCCAGTTTCTCGGAATTTCCTAATTAAGCACCTGACAGTGTTGTGTGAAATTGGCGGTCTTTCTGGGTGCCGATTATTAAAATCTGCGGCTATGACTCGGAAACTTTGCTCTCCAGACATCAAAATGACCTCAATTCTCTGCTCCGTGGACAAAGCCATCTTCAGTTACCTGCTACAAAATGAAACAAAATGTGTTGTAACTTTTGAAACATAACTGCTACTTCAAATCTGTTTACAGGAATGAAATTGTCAGAAAATGCTGATTTATTTGATACATCACACGATACCTTTTCCATTTAAGAAAATTTACTTAGATTCAAGATGGCCGATTTCAAGATGGCGGCCATGTTCGGTATATACTGTAAAAGACAGACCACCTCACACATACTATACTGGAATATTCAGGTTTCCCAATTCCTGCAAGTTTTTCGAAAAAACAGGGTGTATGCGACTTTTGACTCATCCTGTACTTTCTTATCATGTATGTTGGTTTTATAGGAACTCCTAACAATAAAGAAGAATATAAGTGATGTATAACAGTTAAGATAGAGAATAATAATAGAAACATCACAAAAATAATACAAAAAATAATATACGAGGCCTTTCGGTCTTTTTTATCAATGACCTTCATCAGGTAGAGAATTTTTTGAAAGTTTATAACTGATTTCTTCATCAGTGAGAAGTTTTAAAGAATAATAGGTATTGATGAAGGCATTGATAAAAAAAACCGAAAGGCCTCGTATATTATTTTTTGTGTTATTTTTTGATGTTTCTATTATTATTCTCTATCTTAACTCCTAACAATTTTTTTGCAACGAGGAGATTGGCGCTTAAGGATATTATGTTACAAGAAGTTTCTCATCGCTCAGCTAAATAGTACTACAGTATTATATTTTTCAGCTCCAAAACATATAAAATTATTAAAATGAATTTTAATTCAAAATAAAACTAGATAGTAACTCGTTTCTCAATGAGTTTAAAATCAAATTTAAATTAATTACACTGACTGGCTAGTTTATTAGGAACACCCATGACTTTGCAAATCAGTTGGCTTAGCAATTACTACGTAGCAGTTGGTCATATAACAGACGGTACTAATATAAAGCGTGAACATGCCTCTCAACTGAAAGTGGTTTGGCCGTCATCATGGGAAAAACAAAGGATCTCATCGACTTCGAGCGGTGTGTCCCAAAAGTTTAGAATAGTTTGATATTTACTAAGAGGTCATTTTTAAAAGTTTTTAAACTGATTAATCCAAACGTTTTTCTTTTATTCTGAGACAGATACTTAGGCTGCCATCTACATATAAATAATAATAATAATAAGTAATGATAGGTCTCCAAGCATAGGTAATGATTTTTCAATTGAAAAATGGAAGGAAAAATTCTGAGACCCGGATTCGAACCAGGAACCTCGACTATCATGGCCGATGCCTCTACCAATTTGGCTATCGCAGACACCACGGACAGCCAAGCTGTCTTATGCTGGGTGCCCACTTAGCGCGACGATCGCGCGATTCTATTGCTTTGTGAAGCACGCATGCGCAGAGTGACGTCACGAGGGCGATTCTGTGGCGCATCTGAGGCGACGCGCGACTCTATCGCACCCAATCAGAAAACAGTTTCGAATCACGTGGCACATGCAATCATGGCAGCACCTACTTCGAGATGGTCGGATATCGCTACGGAAAATTTGATTAAAGATATCAAGTAATATGCAATTCTGTATGCATGAAATATCCAATTCTGATTTTGGAAGCACGAAATCTTGAAGTGGGAAACGAAATGATCGCGTGGATAGCGCATGCGCATTCATTCACGCGGCCGTCGCGCCAAGTGGGCACCGAGAAGCGAATTGATCGCCTGGCGTTTGTTGCGCATGCGCATATGACTCAAAGCGATAGTATCGCGCGATCGTCGCGCTACGTGGGCACCCAGCATTGGAGACAACCAAGTTGTCACGGTTGAAAGCCCAATGGGAGACGGGGACCTGGCCCGCAGATCGAGAATTTCTCCACTCCAAACCATCAGAAAGTTGATGAACTCACAAGTAAATAATAATAATAATTATTAACTGGAGATGCGTCTCCCATTGGGCTTTCAACCGTGACAACTTGATAAAGATTATGTCCCAAAAGTTTAGAAGAACCATCTTCTTCAAATCGTTTAATCGACACTGGTGGTTGTGAACAATAAAGTTTGCTTGCTATTTCCACTTGGAACATCCCATTGTTATGAAATGCGATAATTTTTTTTCTGGGTTGGCAATAATTTCGATTTACAGTATTTCCCATGTTAGACAATAGTACCTTTAGCGCAGTCTGATTTCAGAGTATGTAGATGAGAAGGAGTAATTGTAATTTTTATGGGTCAGGCAACGTGTATTCAATTAAGGAGAGGGGTAGAAAGTATTAAATTAACCCAGAAATTTAAATATTTTAAAAAACAAATTAGTATTCTAAACTTTCGCGACATAATCTTTATCAAAATATTGTTAAAAACAACATCCTTTATGTGTACGACTGTTATTTTTAGTTGTTTTTAGGGTTTTAGCATCATCTAAAACCCTATTAACGACGGTACAGATGTATGTAACATGCATGGCACACGCCATAACTTTAGAAATTACACGCCGTACATTGGCAAGGATGGGTCACAACAGCCCGACGGCCAGTCCAGTCCAGGTACCTTGGATCTCCCTCCAAAACCGCAAAAAACGTCACCAATTTGCCCAAGATCGCCAACACTGGATCGTCGACGACTGGAAGAAGGTCTGCTGGTCGGAAGAATCCCGTTCCCTATTGCACCATGTAAATGGCCGACGCAGAATTTTAAAACAACAGCACGAAGCGATGGACCCCTCCTGTCTGGTTCCCATGACTGTTCAGGCTGGTGGAGGCTCTGTAATGGTTTGGAGAATGTTTTCCTGGTATTGTCCTGTTCCGCTGTTACATGTAGAACAACGCCTTAATGGTCACGGCTACCTGAACATTGTTGGATACTTCCAGCAAGACAATGCTTCGTATCGTCATAGAATGGTTCTAGGAGCACGATAATGAATTCAACTTACTCCTCTGGTCACTACAGTCTCCGAATTTGAACCTAATCTAACATCTTTGGGATGAGTTGGAACGGGTTATTCGAGGTATGGATCCACCACCATCCAATAAGCATCAACTGGTCGCAGCTGTTGCATCCGCATGGACAATCATCACGGAACAATGCTTTCAGCGGCTAGTTCATGCCACGGCGAATTCGTGGTGTTAGAGCTCCTAGAGGTGGTGCAATACAGTGTATATAGTGGCTCAACTTTCTGGAAAATCTTTCGCGTATTACATCATCCATGACGTTAAGTGATATTTAATAAAATCGAATTTTAAATATTTGATTTTACTTTTGTCCTGCGTGAAGGAAATTTCATTAACGCGAAGCTTCTTAGCTGATTTTAATTAAAAATGATTAAAAAGAAATAAGCACTCTGTATCAATTACGTCAATGTAAGGCTTATAGTCTGTTTCAATTTGGTATCCTTTAAGCCACGATACTTCTGAGCAGCTATTTTTGGCTCCATGGGAATCGGCGGTTTTAGTATACTTTAAGCTCTCTCGCGCCCTCCATTTACTGTGACAAATATGTAATGACGTTGAGCTCTGGTTTATTCTTCGAGCAGGCTTGAGAAGATATATATTGCGCTAGAGTAGCCATTAATTGTTTTAAATAACTCAATTTGTTAAGTTTTAAATTAATGTGTTGGATCCTAGAGTATTGCGAAACTTCCTTAACATCTCTTATCTAGGATATTAAAAAGTGTTTCGTTTTTATCTCTCCTCGTTCTAGTTTTAAGGTTTCTTATTCCACTTGAGTGCCATGTTTGATTGTCTTCATTCTTTCTGGGTTTCTTATTTTGCAACGAGGAAAAGGTCTCTGTTCGCAGCCAATTATTGCATAGAAGGAAAGGAAAAAGTTTGTCGAAATAGGAAAGAAAAAAAGCGAAATGAAAAATACCATCTGTGTCTGGCGTTTTCATCCAAATCCTTACGAAATCAACGGAATTCTCAATCTTTCTCTCCTTTTTTCCCTCCCCTCTCTTTGCTCGTCTTCGGGTCAAAGAGAAAAGAAGGATTTATCCTGAAATTGGAAGATTATAAGGAGGGATTGCGGCGAACGATTGCAATTGTCTCCGTCTAATCTGCCCGACTTGGAGAATCTTCTGGAAGGTCTGCGAGCAAAGGGCGATCCAATTTTCTCGGCATTGCGGAAAAATTTCTCAGAATTGCGAACGTTGTTAATAAGTTCAAAAACCAGCAGATGAGGTCTTCGTCTCCGCATGAACTAGACAGATTTCCTCAAATGGAAAAGGAGGGAAAATGAAAATACCGCCCTTCCTTCCCTTTCCCGCTCTTTTTTTTTCTTTTTCTTTTTCTTTCTTTTTACCTTTCTTACCCAACTCCGTTTCCTTTCATGTGACAGCTTTCATTCGCGAAAATGAAAAGCTAATATCAATTATCTGCGGAATGAGAAAAGATGGACAATTTTATTTTTGAAGAATAACATTATTTCGAACCATAATAACATTCGAAATAATAATTGATTTTTTTTGGCGCGTTACTATTTCTATCTTTGCCCATAATCCCAGAGCGACGTTTCTATTAATTTTAAGGTAATGAAAGGAAAACTTTTTTTTCTGAAGTTATTCAACGAAATTGAAATATCCCGTAGACACAAAGAAACTCGGATAGTATCGATTTAATTCCTATAACGTTCACTTACAGGAGGAACTTTATTAACTGAATTCAACGTTCTCCTTATAAATAAGAAATTATAAGACCATTGAGCGGACGTTAGGAATTAGTGTGAAAGAGGGGTTTATTTGATAAAAATGTTTTTTACTAATAAAAAAAAATTATGTTTGTTCTCTGATATGAAAGAAATTATTCTTGATTTTTATCTGATTTTTATACAAAAAAAATTACTTTCGAATGCTTTTTACACTTAAGTATTTATAAGACCACCCCTATTATCTTCGAATAAATGCTTCTATCGTCGTTCGATTTCAAAATTCCCATCTTCTATATACATGATGTCCGGAAATAAATGGTAAATATTCATACATGTGAGAGAACATGTTTAAAGAAGCATATTTATTCCTATGGACATGGTGTCGCAAGCCAACCCCCACAGAGATACAGGGGAATTAAAGTATGTTGCACTTGCTCTCTGTCTCTCTTCTCTCGAGTCCCGCCTTTTATTTCCCTTTGTCGGATTCTGGGCCGATTCTGCGCATAGAATCCACCAATGGTCTTTCTTCTCCTGCGTCAACTGATTAACCTAACCTAACCTAACCTAACCAATCGCCTGGCCACCGCGGTCACCTGACCTATCCCCATTGGACTTTTTTTTAATAATCTGGTCGCTCGCATTGCTGTAGCAGGTGAAACAATCCGCGAACAACCAATGTAGTACGTCATGCACGGGAGTCGCTACTACGGCGCTGTAACCTGTGCGTGCAAACACATGGCCGGACCTTTGAACACGTGCTGTGAGTCTTGATACGCAGTGGACATTTGTGTGGCGTCTGTGTTGTTCACCTTTTTTTTACCCACAGCTTGGATGTACGCCTTGATGTGCATTCTCATAGTCTACGTCAAGATGTTACCTTAAGAGCCTACAGCGTTTGTAGGGTGTCTTATTTGTTTATTTCTACGTAGTTTAATGTTATGTGAGGTGATCTGATTTTATTCCATTACATCAACACCTTCGAACAGGTCTGTAGGCTCCAATGTGGGCTGCACCACATTGCCTAGTCTCTCGCGGGACGCCAACAATCAGGCAGCGCAACATTCTTTAATCCCCCTGTATCTCTGTGGGGGTTGGCTTGCGACACCATGTTCATAGGAATAAAAATGCTTCTTTATACATGTTCTCTCATGTGTATGAATATTTACCATTTATTTCCGGACACCCTGTATATAAAGAAGAGTGTTTGTGGGTGTGTGGCTGTGTTTGTTTCTTATAGAAATATACAGTTTTATTCCGAACTTGATGCACACTTGATCTTCAAAGTAAAAGGAAGGTCACTGTCTTCCTCAGATTTCGAAAAAATAATAATTATCGATAATAAATCGACATTGATAATGATGGAAGGGCATATTAATAAGAGGTATCTCATGACCAACAATGCAAAGCAAAGTTTGTGCAAAATAGGTATAAACAGTGGTATCAACACGCAATTCACCAACACTAGGCACGGACCAACAATACAGGGTGTTTCAAAATTATGTACAATAAATTTAGTGACATATTCTTCAGGTCAAAAGAAGACGAAAATGTTCTATAGCACTTTGTCTGGAAACGATTTGTTTGCGAGTAATCCAATATCATACAGTAGGGAAGCACGGTAGTTAGCGGACGATATTTTAGCAGTTCTAGCGTTTCGACCCAACACTAGGTTGAGTGCTTTGTTCCATTTAAACCTACTTTAGGGTTGTTCCATTAGTTGTGTACGCTTGTTTCCATTACTGTAGTTTCACTACTGTACATCCACTAGGAATATCAATTTCAGAACGTTTGCGTTCTTTGACATACACATTACGATTTACGTAAAAAAAAGTCATGTACACGTATTCCAGTGCAGAATACACTGACATGCACCTAATGTATGGTCTTGCGGACGGAAATGCTGTGGAAGCAAGAAGACTCTACCAAGAACGCTTTCCGAATAGACGTTTGCCAAATAACCGAATATTTGTATCTGTTGACAGACATTTGAGGGAGCGTGGTTCCTTTGGCCGTCAAGGGCGGCCTGTAGCACATTCTCCGGATGAGGAGGATGTGATAATTGACATCATACATGATGAACCACAGACAAGCACCCGTCGTATTTCTTCATGGTACACATTCCGCACTCATCTGTTTGGCGCATTCTTCACCGTCAGCTTTTGCATCCATACCATCTGCAACTGGTTCAGGCACTGAACCCAACGGACTATCCACACCGACAACGATTTTGCCAATGGATACAACGTCGTCATGCTGCAGACCCTAGTTGTCTCAGCCAGATACTTTTCACGGACGAAGCAACCTTCACCCTGACAGGAATCGTAAATTCTCACAACCAGCACCATTGGGCAGATGCTAACCCGCATGTTACCAGAGCTCGAGCGCATCAAGAGCGTTTCTCCGTGAACATTTTGTGTGGAATTGTCGGAAATAACTTAATTGGCCCTTATGTGTTGCCGCCACGATTGACTGGGCGAACGTATCTTTTGTTTCTGCAGAATGCATTAATCTTTTGATAAGATCTAACATGTGGTTCATGCATGATGGCGCTCCAGCACATTTCAGCCATGTTGTGCGAGCACACCTTAGTGCTGCATACACGAATCGGTGGATAGGTCGAGGTGGACCGGTAGCCAGGCCTGCAAGATCACCCGACCTTAATCCCTTGGACTTTTTTCTGTGGGGTCATGTGAAAACGATCGTCTACAGCACAGAAGTTCCTAACATCTACGAATTGAAAATGCATGCCAAACCGTTCGTAATGCTGGCGACGAACTCTTCCATGACATCAGACGGTCGCTCATGCAACGAGCCGAAGCGTGCGTGCGATCTGGTGGCGGGTACTTTGAACAATTCCTGTAATTTGGAGCCACGGGTTTAGTTGGCTGTATCGCGTAAATAAATCGTTTCCAGACAAAGTGCTATAGAACATTTTCGTCTTCTTTTGACCTGTAGAATATGTCACTAAATTTATTGTACATAATTTTGAAACACCCTGTATATACAGGGATTGGACAAAAATATGGAAACACCTAACAAAAAACATACTATCACTTTCAATATGGAGTTGGATAACCCTTGGCTTGTAGAACAGCTTGGAGCCTCCTTGGAATAGACAAATAGAGATCCTGTATGATTTGTAAGGGAATCTTGTACTATTCTTCATGCAAAACAACGGCAAGTTCCTTCATTGATGTTGGAGGTGGATAGCGTGCTCGCAAGTTTCTTTCCAAAACAGACCACAAAGACTCAATAATATTAATGTCTGGTGATTGTGGGGGCCATGGCAGATGTGACACTTCACTAGCATGCTGAGAAAACCAGCCCTGGACAATGCGAGCCGTGTGAACCGGCGCCTTATCATCTTGGTAAAAGGCATCACCTTAGGGGAACAAAGTTTGCACCATCGGATGAACCTGGTCACACAAAACGTTGAGATAGTCCTTGACAGTGATTTGGCCTTGCAGGGTAACGATAAGGCCGACAGAATACCACGATATTGCTGCTCAAACCATGACTGAACCTCCACCATGTTTTACTGTTGATGCAAACAATCTTTATCATAAGCTTGCTTTGGTGTTCTCCAGACGTAAACTCGGCCAGCAGTTGGAAACAGTGTGAACGAAGACTCATCCGACCATATGACCTTTTTCCATTGCTCCAAAGATCAGGTTTTATTAACATGGCACCACTCTCTTCGGATTTTAGCATTGCGATCAGTGATCAGTGGCTTTGGGATTGCAGCACGTCCAGAAATACCTTGTTTGTGGAGATCCCTTCGAACTGTTTTGGTGCTGACAGGGTTTGTGAGGATGGCATTCAGTTTTGCAGTAACTTTTGCAGCTGTAGTCTTCTTATTACGTACCCCCAATCCCACGCAGTGTTCGTTTGTCTCGATCATCCAACACATTTTTCCGTCCACGCGGATGTTTAGCAGGCTTGGTTTTCCCACTCCTGGTGTATGCAGTTGTAATCTTGAAGACTGTGCTTATTGAAACACCAACCATTTCAGACACCTTGGTTACTGAAGTACCCACCATATGGGCTTCAACAATTTGCCCACGTTCGAATTCTGATAGTTCAGCCATATTGCACTAAAAGCTCAAAGAATACAGCATAGAAACAAATGATGCTTTTTTTCTACTTGCTGAAGGTTTATTGCCAATACTAAATAGGGGTGATAGCTGCACATCACTCAAATTTGCATAAAATTTGCATTTTACTTCAGACATGCTTTTTCTGAGGTGTTTCCATATTTTTGTCCAACCCCTGTATCTCATGAGCAACAATGCAAGGCAAAGTTTTTGCTTTATAAATAAACCATTAAGGAATGACATAACCAATTACCGAAAGGTTAAACCAAACCATTCGCGGAATCATATTTTAAACCGTCGTGTGTTTATATTGTAAGTTTCTAATGGACCATAATGGTACCCTTAAACCACGTACCTTTGAACTAATTTGGATTATCATTAATTTTACCTTGTATTCATTTATGACACATCATTCCAATTGTTTGTTATATTACATGCAATATTTTAGTATTGAAAGTTCCAATGATTCATAATGGTACCACTAAACCAGGTGCCTTTGAACCAATTTCGACTACCAATAATTTTACGTTATATTCATTCATGATACATCATCCCAATTTGTTTGATATATTACATGCCATATCTTATCATTGATAATTTTTGAGTGTGCCTCAAGGGTACCATTAGAGCACGTGCCATTGTTTCGATTACAAACATTTTCAAAATGGTTCATTATTGGAATCATATTTATCAATTGGCGAAAATAGTAATTAATATCCGCTTCTATCTCGTCATTACGATTTGTTTGATATATTACTTAATATATCTCTCCATTGAAAATTGCTAGGTGGGGTCGTGAAGGTACCATTTGTGCACGTGCCAATGAACCGATTTAGATAGTATTTGTGATTGGTTCGTGCCATGAACCATATTCATCGACTGACGAAACAGATTTTGAAAATCTTTCATAGCCTTGGAGGAGTTGGTGTTACGGACGGACAGACAGACAGACAGACACGTTTCCCCAAACCGACAGCATAAAGCAACTTTCGGTACTTAATAAGGTTCAGTTTGTAGCAATGCATAGACTTCCTGTTGTTCGGGTTTTTTCTTAGAATTGATTCTTCTTAGAAGTTAACATTTTCTTGAAAATCTTTAAAAATGAGCACTAACTGGAGATAATGGAGAGTTACCGGACTATTGAGAAACTGATTAAGTGGTGAGTGATCAAGTAGTCAACGAAGTTCCCAGGCGGCTTCGACGATGAAAGTGTATCAACGGAAGAAGAAACGTCGACTGCTAGACTACACAAAGTGATCAATGGCCAAGTTTTGCTTCAAAACATCGAGAGCAGAATAGGCGATTACCAAGTAGTGAATAACCCTATTGACATGAAACAGATGTTCTGCTTTCAGCACCCTAACAAATGTTCAGACGATTTGTGTTTGGAACCCTTGAACAGTGTAGAACCCTCTAAACGCGACGGCAGCTTCCGTTTCCCAAAAGTCTTGAGATAGCAGTGGACTATTTTTCAAGTGGTAATAGCATCATGTGCAAAGAGTATAAATAAGCAAATAAGTGTCATTAGGTTTAGTTACACTGTCGTGAGTAAGGAGTGAGGTGTTCAGTGTGATAATGGCTACACGATGAGAGCTATCTGAGTTCGAACGCGGCCTGGTATGCATGGGTCATTCAATATCGGAGAGGGCTCGAATTCAACATCCCACGGTCCTCTGTTTCAATAGTCTGCCGAGAGTACCAACTTGACGGCATTACCTCCAACCATAGACAACGCAGTGGTCGATCACACCTTCTCAATGAACGGGACCTGTCTGAGTAGGATGGTCACCGCTAACAGGCAACTGACACTACGCCAGATGACATCAGATTTTAACCAGAGTGATACTAGAGCTGTATCGATGCGAACTGTTCAACGAAATCTGGTGTCCATGGGATATGGAAGCAGAAGACCCACGAGGGTGCCCTTGCTAACATGACATCGTCAGCAACGTCTCTCCTGGGCCATGAACACATTGACTGGACATTTGACAACTGGAAACGTGTGACCTGGTCTGATGAGTCTCGATTCCAGCTGATGGTAAGGCTCGAGTGTGTCGCAAACCCCATGAGGCCATGGACCCAATTTTTCCAAGCATGCACTGTGCAACCCGGTGGTGGCTCCGTAATGGTGGGGGGATTTTTTCGTGGATTGGCTTGGGTCCTTTGGTTAAAGTAGACTGTTCACTGACTGGCCAGAGCTTTGTCCAGGCTGCTTGCTGATCATCTGCAACTCTTCATGGACTTCACATACCCTGACAACGATGGGATTTTCCAGGACGACAATGCACCATGCCATCGGGCCATGATTGTTCGCGATTGGTTTGAGGGGCGTTCGGGGCAATTCCAGCGCGTGATATGGCCACCCTGATCACCATATATGAATCCAATTGAACACATTTGGGATGTGCTCGAGAGGGCCATTCGTTCACGGGCTCCTGCACCTCAAACAACCTTAACATATCTAAAGAAATTAAAATTGTTTACAGTATGATCGCTTAATACAATATCAGAGGGAAAGAATAGTAATATTTGAAATTCGTACTATCCAAAGAGCGTACATAATGTAATAAATTTGAGAAATTTATATCGTAAATATAAACTTTATTGCTAATTGCGAGGGGCAGTGTAAATGTTTTTTTCCAGGAACGCTGCACGCATCCCACAAAATTTGTTTTAATTTCTCCAAGTACTTCACTCTATCATATGGTCGCGTGTAAGATTTGAGCATGCCACGTTGCGTTGTTTTCGCGTGACACAATTCTAAAAATCACGCAGTGGCAGATAGAACGTTAAAAACACAATGGAGCAGAATCTGCGGTTATGCCGTGTTATGATTTCCTATGATCATTCCAAAGGCTTAGAAATGTCGGATTGGTTTGAAACTTTGCACCACACATTTCCTGATAGAGCTCCGAGTAAAGCTACAGTATCATTCTGGTATTGCGAGTTTATGACGAACCTCGCAGTGGACGGTTACCTCTATGCTGTGTCGGATATCATCGCGAATGCCAATCGGGTAACATATTCTTGGTTTGGGCAAACCTGCATATTGGATCATCAGCGGTTAAAACAATCTTGCAAGACCATTTTCAACTCGGGAAGGTTTCTTCACGATGGTTCCCTCTTTTGTGGACTCAAGAGCAGAATGCATCTAGAGTTCAGTGGTGCTAAGAAATGATCGAATGGTTCAACAATGGGGCATCTGCACAGGTAATGAAACATGGTTCTCTCATTAAGAACCCAAAATTAAGGAACAGTGGCTTCTCAAGGATCACCACAGAAATGCAAAAGTGTCCTCTATTTCACTGCACCATTTGTGCACTGTTTGAAAACAAAAACGCGGTTACAGCAAAGTGGTGTTTGACGTAAGAGATTTTTTGTGGCATCATGATAACGCCCTATCACATGCGGCCATTAAAACAACGGAGTTTTTCTATGAAAATTGGGTCAGTATTTTGACGCATTCCCATTGACACCTTCCTTTTGTTCCCCACAATCAAGAGGAAGCTGAGGTGATTCCATTTCGACAATGACGATGACGTACAACGACTATATTTTGGGGGTCACTACTCAGGACTGGGAAAAATGCATATCCGACTGGTTCAGGAGAACAAAACTTTGTATAGAAGCCGAGGCAGGCTACTTCGAAAACGTGTTACATGAATGGACTTCGTAAGATGCATGCAGCGTACTCCTCGTAATTGCAAAAAATCAAGAAAAAGAAAAATAACTGCGTTAGATGATAAATATCAGAAAAGGATATTTAAAAAAGTCGACATACAAGCTTCTAATTAACTAGAAAGGGAACAAAACCATTGAACGCAACGTGTCAATAAGTACTGCACGACGACATTTGAAGAAAATTAAGTTTCGATTTTTCTGTACGCGTGTGAAACCACAGCTCACGACTTCCTAAAATAAATGACACCTTTAACAAAGTGGGCAAAGGGGTATCAGATTTGGCCATCGAATGTTTGGGACCAGGTGATATCGTCTGATGAATCCCGGTTTGATTTGAGGTTTGATGTGCTATCCAGTTGATAGGATGTAAAATAATCATAATAGGTAACCATAAAAGTTCTTGCCGTTTTTAATTCCGGAAAACAAAATGATGTACACAAAAAGTAACGTATCGCTAGTCCCCAAAGTAATCTCCATTGGCATCTAGCACCTTCTGCCAACGTGTCTCCAGTTGATCAATCCTCTGACTATAAAACTTGCCGGTCTTGGACTCAAAGAAGTCCGTGAATGCCTTTCGGAGGTCTGTATCATTGGTGTAGGATTTTCCACGACGATAGTTGTCCAGAGAATGGAAAAGGTGATAATCCTTTGGAGCAT
>JAHWFO010117718.1:576924-600291 GCA_023313115.1 Rhysida immarginata | reverse complement strand
CACCTTATATATCCAATATGCATACAACATTATTATAATTTGCATGAACAAATAATTTGTCTTCGATAATTCCTCATTATAGTAAGTGGTATAAATTTGATACCACATTTAATTAAAACAGAATCATTAACCTTTAACACAAATCAAAATTCGATTTGTTAATCATATTTAATAATTTGATAACACTAATGGTGTTCAATAATTATTACGGCCAAAGGTAAATTGAAAACTTTAATTATGGCTTTGCAAAATATGCTTAAATTGCAAATGAGGCAACACTAATTACATCGACTGGAATTTATTAAACTCACAGATTAACAATTATCTGTTGGCTCTAGCAGCCTCAAATATTACAAGTTGCATTGTTGTCATCGAAGTTCCCTCGCGGGACGCCAACAATCAGGCAGCGCAACATCTCTGTGGGGGTTGGCTTGCGACACCATGTTCATATGAATAAAAATGCTTATTTATACATGTTCTCTCACGTGTATGAATATTTACCATTTATTTCCGTACACCCTGTATAAGGACGTCTTCCGACGCACTAACCGCTTTACTTTGACAAAGAATGCTCTGTTTCCGAAACGTCAGCGGTTTACAGTGCTTTGCCACCCTTTGCCCAATTTCGGTTTGATTATAGAGGTTTTTTGTGTCTCATTCTTCTTTTCTTCTAAATCCGTCATTTTTAATAATAAAGAAATATTGGAAACTAGCTGATAACCCGGCATCGCTCGGGACTTTATTCATCCTCTTGTTGGGTTGATCTGCCTCAGCTTAAAATAATAACCATCTTCACCACCGGGCAATAAAACTGGATACTTTACCCATCTTCCCTACAAAGTTTCCTTGCCCTTGATGTAGAAACTCTTATACCCTCCTGCTATAGACGAAGTTCCCGTTGTTCACATTTTCCGACGCTCCGATAGCTTTTTCTCTTTTAGCTGCAGAGTTTCTCTGACCAAATTTTGCTTCTTTCCCTTTCCTTTCCAAATCCAAACAAACACACCAAATTTCGCCAGTCGTCTGGAAGTTTGTTAGGGAGCCCATGGGAGACACGTGTATCTCTTGCCTCCTCGATAGACACTGCCCTATCTATATCATCTGCTATACTCATATTATGCTGATTGTTAATGATTCTTGAAAACGAATGTTCTGTCATTGCATCTTCATTATATGCTCATTATTAAAAATTCTTGGAAAAGAATATTCAATCATTGCATCATCATAAAAGTTTATTACGTCATCACAACATGATTGCTTGGTGAAAAACCGAAAAGAAATCTTTTTAAAATGCTCCCAATAGACGAACCTCTCCTTGCATGAAACCTGTAGCCTAAATAATTTCTTGGTCACGGAATTTTAATTTAGATGTACGCTCGCCCTGCCATGGTGAACTTCGACGATGCAACTTTTTTTTTTTTTTTGTGGCAATGGATAATGGATGTACATGATCGTTTGTGTCTCTGTGCTCTGCAATCCCAACAATCTGAATGGAGTTATTCACTACTTGGTAACCTGTTGTTGCAATTCGCTCTCTGCTCTCGATGCCTTGAAGCAAAACTTGGTTATTCATCACTTTGTGTGGTCAAGCAGTTGCCGTTTCTTCCGTTGACACGCTTACATCGTCAAGGGCCGCTTGGGAACTTCGATGACGACTGGGTCACTCGCCACTTGCTCAGTTTCTCAATAGTCTGCTAACTCTTCATTATCTCCAGTTACTGCTTATTTTTATTTTATTTTTTGATTTATTTTTCTTTTATTTTTTTTATTTTTTTACTTTTGGGACTCACCGCTAAAGATGGCTACCTAATACGTATTCGGTATTTCAATTCTACTTGTGGATTAGAGGTTTCATCTTTTTGGTTGCATTGTTGGTCATTAGATGTACACTGAAGAGCCAAAACATTATGACCACCTACTCAATAACGCGTTGCGCCACCTTGGGCCTGCAAAACAGCTGCAACTCGCCTTGGCATGGATGCCAAAATTCTTGGAAAACTGCGCAATTTGCATATTACTCTGTGAGCTGGTTCAACCCTGCAATTTGCATATTCCTCTGCCCATTCGGTCATGGTGTTGCATTTTCATTGTCGCGTAGTGTGTCTGATATAGCAATTTCTAAAATTTCGTTTTCATTTTTATAATCAACATTAAATATTACAAGAAACCCTAATTTGGTTCCGTGAGCATTTTTTGGCTGTTAGCGTGTGTAATTGAAGAGACAGTTTATTTTCTGTAATTTAAAGAAATGCTGAAAATTGTTAAGTATGAACTGCACTACCATTTTCTTTCGGATAAATACCACTTAGAAAACTTCCCGTTCGATCGAGGTCTTTGTTTCGGAAAGGAAGAAATGTTCAAAAATAACTTTTATATCTTCCACAAACGCTTATATTTGTTCTTGTTTGTTATTTCGTAATAACGATATTATTTTTATTCTTATTACTTCCTGTTTGGCTTTTATTTTTGATCCATTTGATGAAAGTGATCGCTTTGAATAGCTTTTGTTTCCGTTTCTTCTCTTTCCATTTTCAACTCCGATGGTAAATTAGGAAATAAAATTCCGCTAAAAACATTGGCTGGCTGAATTTTTCTTTCCAATAAAAGACCGAACGTCAGGGGGGGAAACTGTTCGTTTTCTTTATTTACTCGTGAAAAGAAAGGTTTCTTTTTTTACTCTCTCCAATTTTATGACGATCGATTTCACCACTCACAATCATTCTTTTACTGAAGTTGAAACGTTCCTTTTTTGTTTTTTTTTCTTTATTTTTAACCATGGACGGTCATTTCCTCGATTGTCTCAGACTCAAAGGGTAGAATGAAATGGGAAAATTAAATTTTTCTGTAGATTTTTAAAAAAAAATTATGAAAACTCCGCTTAAACATAAAGAATAATCATGGATCTATAAAGAAAGATAGAGAATTCCTATTTAGAAAAATAAATCCAAAAAAAAATTAAAAATTTTCTGTTATTTATTTTTAACTTATAACTGCGCGCCAAAATAATGGAATAGTGGACTTGAATATCAACGTTCCTGTGTTCATTCCTCTATTGCAATAAATTGCTTAAATATAATGTAAAATATTTGAAGGATTTATAATCTATACCATTTTTACTTGCAGAAAATCATACAAAAGCATGAGAGATATTGTCTCGGTGGACTTGGCAAAAGCATTTGACTCAATATCTAGAGAACAACTATTGGAAGACTTGAGGGATTTTGGTGTAAATGATCCATTAAGATCACTAATACAGGACTATTTCCAGGATAGATACAATTATATACGAACAGAAAAAGGCATAATTAATGAATTAAGAACAAAAGGAATAATGCAGGGTTCGGCAGTGAGTGTTTTATTTTATGCTGTGGCGACTGCAGGAATATATAGCCTACCGTTAAATAAGGAAATAGTGTCCTATATAGACGATAGCTTTCTTATGAAAGCATATGAACTTGGAGAGGCTCAAAAAGCAAAACAAGAAATAGAAAAAGATATTGAAATTCTGTCAAGTTGGTATGCTTCTAGAGGTTTAACGGTAAACAGGAACAAAACAAATATAATTTGTATCTCAAAAGAGAAGAGTGCTCCAACAATATCATACAAAATATTAGGAATTAATTATGACAGCAATCTTAATTTCCAACAACATATAGAAATGCTGATTATTAAATTAAACAAGATGCTATATCTAGTGAAAAGATTGAAGAAATCAATAACGAGACATGAAATGGCTATAATCTTAAAAACAAAAATATTGCCAACGATGGAATACGCGATAACTATTTGGACAAATACAAATAAAAACCTGCTGAAGAAAATTAAAACAGCATACAACAATGTAGTAAGGGAAGCCTTTTCGCTGAATAGATATACATCGATTACGGAATACTGTAATAAAAATAATATTCCAACTTTCAACACGGTAATAAAGAAAGCTAAACTAAAAGAAATTTATAAAGGATTAACAGATGAAGCACATCCAATAGCCTATTTGAGAAATTGGATGGCAGACCCGTTGAAAGTACGGCAATGTCGAAGTTACAAGATAGAGTTAAGCAAGCCAAAATCATCATTTATAAGAAATAAATTTCCATATGATACAATCCTAGAATGGAATGAGATGCCGTTAAATTTGAGGAAACAGATGATAAACTGTGATAGTGAAATATGTGTAAATCATGATAAACATTTAAGAAATATAATAGAAAGCTATCCATGTATTGTAAGGGAATGTTTATATTTCTTAAAATGTTTTCGGGGGGGGGGGGGATTGGTGACTGACTTTGTTTCCAGACTCAACAATTGTATTCAATTGGGGTGTCATTTGTTATGGAACAACAAATGAGATAAAAAGGAATGCTTTGACAAATCTCCCAAAAGGGAGGCTACAATAAATTAAAATTAAATTAAATACATAATTTCTGTGACAAAATAATGGAATAGTCTGTTACAAAGCCCATCCACCCTTAAAATATTACGTGAACAATGCTAAAATAATTTGCATAATCAAACCATTGCTTTTTCAACAGTTGTGACGCCGTTTGAGAGAAAAATGGCTGCAAAAACTGATTTGTCGATTGATTAAAAAAAAAAGTGATAATTTCCTTAATAAACGAAGGAAAAAAACGCAAGCTGATGTAGCAAAAATTATACAATGTCACCAATCTACAGTATCCAAAGTGCTTAAAAAGTTTAATAATGGATCTGGGCTTTGCAATAATGGTTACAAATGTGCTCGAAAACGAGTAACGAGCGAGCGTGAAGATAGACAGCTAAAAAGGCTCGTCCAAGATAATCGCTTCAAAACCTCGAAAAATTTTCACACCATGTGGACAAAAAAAGGAATAAATGTATCTCTCCGAACAACATTGAGAAGATTACATGAAACGGCCTATGAATGTCGTGTGCCTAAAATTAAACTGCTGCTTTCTAAAAAGCAAAAGCAAGTGCGCTTGAAATGGTGCAAAGAACATGCCCATTGGACAGAAGACGACTGGTTTCAAGTGATTTTTAGTGAAGAATCTAAATTTTGTGTAACCTACGGTGATCAGGGAACCCGAGTTTGGCGTAAAAAACAAGAGCCATATCTTCCAAACAGGATGAAATCATCAGTTAAATTTCCAGCATCCGTTCTCATTTGGGGTTACATGAGTTCATATGGCGTAGGATCACTGGCATTTATTAACACCACTATAAACGTAGCAATTTATCAAGAGATTTCATGAATACCATCTGTTGAAGAACTGTTTGGGGATCGGCATTTCATCTACCAGCATGATAATGCTCCTTGTCATGTAGCGAAAACAGTGAAAGCATGGTTAAACTCCAACAATATTACTGTGTTAAATTGGTCGCCGAATTCCCCCGATCTTAACCCCATAGAACAGCTATGGGGTGAAGCTAAAAAGACTTTATCTTAGCAGAAACCAACAACGGTTGCCGAACTGAAGGAGAAATTGTTACAGGTATGGAAAAGAATTACTCCGGAACATTGTAAGAAATTGGTTAGCTCAATGCCACGTCGTATTCAAGCAGTTATTGATGCTCAGGGTGGTGTCAAAAATATTAATTAAAATCAAGCCAATATACCTTATTTAATTATTTTTTGTTACCAATATTGTAACAATAACAATATTCCATTATTTTGTCATAGAAAATGACATATGCCATTATTTTGTCATAGAAAATGACATATGCCATTATTTTGTCAACAAAATATAATTTATTCAATAAAATCTGAAAATTAATTTTTATGTTTGTGAGACTTTTTTTTTAAGCTAAAAGACTATAGATTATGGATCTTTTAAAGATTTTGCATTATATTTAAATAGTTTTTTGCTACAAAGGAATGAATCGTTGACAACTGAATCCTCTTATTCCATTTTTCTGGCGCGCAGTTGTATGCTCGTTTATTCGAAATCGAAACTGCAATTCACTTAAGAACCTTAATGAGCAATATCGGAATAAAAGGACAACACAAATCCACAAAAAAAAATTTTTAATGACTCAGATGTACATTTCGGAATTCATAATTCCTTCATCAGTGCGTCAAAATGATGTTTGTAAAAGAAAGAAGTTAACGAAAGAACAGTTTGGCTATAGCATTATATTGTTTGCATGCTCTTAAATTATAAAATTCCCTTTAATCTGATAACTAAATTATAATTTACCTGCGATAATGAGAGAATCTATTTCCCCAAGCGATATCTGTTTACGCTATTCATTTACATTCCAACATTTAACTAATTTCTTTATATATAACTAATGAAGATAGCTTTGAAATGATTCGTCGTTTTGCTAAAGGCACTGTAACTTTGGGAGTAATAACCATGAATTAATTGATCAAAGTTAATTATAACAAGAATGATTTTACCCCCAAAGCGGATAAAGGAAGCACATTTTCATGTTATAGCATCGTACATGGATATACTGAATTAGTCAACATTTTAAAACACTTAAGAGAAAATAAATAAATATGAAAATTAAATTGTAAATTACTATTTAAGTAAGCTAATGTATAGAGCGAATTTAAACGAATAAACTTGAAGAACTGAAAGGTAAATGGAGAGGAAGTTATTCCTCATACATTTAAAAAAATAAAAGTTCTTTAATTTGTAAGAATTCCCACATAATGTTAAACGAAGTAAGCCTCAATTGCTGAAGCGTTGTGTGTAAGCATCTATTATTTTTTCATATTAAATTACTAAAGTAATTTAGTAAGCAACGTTATCGTCTACTATTGAAGCAAGCGATTAACTACTATTAACTAGCAATATGTACAGTATAACATTAGTGAGTTTTAGATAACATTAAGCCTAACAGCATTATGCTCTTGATACAAATAAGCTATGGATAACAATAGATCTAACAACTCGTAATGAGTTGGTTCATATATTACACGCCATATCTAGCATTGAAAGTTCTAACAATACTACATTGTACCATTAGGGCACATGCAACAAAACCAATTCCCACTATCATTATTTTCTCGTTATATACACTCATGGAACGTAGTTACGAGTTGTTTGATATATTACATGCCATATCTTAGCATTGAAAGTTCCATTTGGTACCATTAAAAACACGTACTACTAAACATTTCACACCAACATTATTTACGCGTTATATTCATTCATGAGACATCCTTGCACGTACACGTGCCATTACACTAATACCTGCTATCACTAGTTACTCTTATATATTCGTTCATGATATGTTGTGACGATTTGTTTGATATATTACATGCCATATCTGGTTAGAGGATGTTTTTAAGGGGGTATCATAATTGTACCATTAAAGCACGTGCCATTAGAGTACGTACTTATTCCGGCTATCTCACGTTCGTACTTGTTCGTGCTCGCTCTTGATTTAGAGACCGAACTGCCCTTTCAATTATCGTCAAACACGTGCGTCTTGCACGCGCACCATCTCATTAACGTTTAGGCTCTAAACTTTAGAGCATGCGCAGAGCCGAACCCATGTATGTTCTCAATACGCGTTATCCCGAATGCGAGGATAATTCGTGTCTTCCAGCAATTCAATATATGCACTCTTTCTATTGCAACGCAATGAATTGTGGGATTGTCTACAGACGGACGGACGGACAGCTGGACAAACCGATCACATAAGCACATTTCTATATATAGAAAATGTGCTAAAAATCACGTTGATGGAAATATTATTATATCTATGATGGAATGAGAATAAGAAACATCAGGATAAGTATTGTAAAATATCTGAAGTATTCTCTAACCGATAAATTTGCCTTTACTATATTCAAAGTGCACTTTCTTTTCAATTTTAACACTCCAAAGATGACGCTTGTGAATATCTTCTTATTTAACTGTGAATATATTCTTATGAATTTAAAAGAAACAAATGACCACTTCTGTATTCTCCCAACTTAGACCCTTCTAGAAGTCTGTATGCCATAATCACGATTTTTCCCCTAGATTCCCATATATAGGACGTGCGGTCTCAGGGACCGCGCGCCACCAACCTCGTTACTAAAATAAAATGATGTAAAAGTCTTTTTTTTTTTTTTTTTTTAATACTTCTTTTTAATTTTTTATTACCTAAACATATTCTCCAGTTAATTTCCAATATATTTTTTTTGTTTATTAATATTTTCCTACTTAAGAAGTTTTATTTGAAAACAAATTTTTAGAGCGAAACGCAAATAATAATGCAAGTATACTAAAGCTGTTTTCTGAATTTCAAGTGCAATAAATTCTTCTATAAATATAATTTCATACATATTTAGCCTGCGTTTATGCTAGTTTTGATTACAATAATTTTGAATATCGAGAAAAATTATTTTTATAGTTTTTTTATAATAAAAAAATAGGCCTTTTCTTCCTCTGGAAAATGATTGATATTATTCATTTTTATAATGGTTTTCTTTTATGTAAGAACGTATATATGTATGAAAAGTAAAAATAATGCAAAGTATCTTAAACGGTTGAATCAATTGAAAAAACGCCAAGAATATGCACAACATTTCTCGAATACTGTGTACAATCTGAATATACCATTAAAAATATGGGTTCCTATTTAAGATTTCAAAGTTAGCCCCCCCCCTTCCTCACAAGGGGGGGGGGAGGGGTAATTTTTTAACTAATGAATTTCTCCCGCGAAATAATTCACTTTTGATTTTGGATATTTTTTCGTATAATGCTTAGTTTTCGAGATATTGAGTTGTCTCAAGATAAATAACTCACCCTGTAGGCCTATACTGCATTTCCTCCTGAACACAGTCGTGTATATAATGATATCCATGACGATATTCAAATCCTGAAACCATGATATTGCATTCTTGGGTTAAAATTTAATGATTCAAAAACAAGCATACTCTTAAATAATAATAATTACTAACTGGAGATGCGTCTCCAAGCATAGGTAATGATTTTTTCAATTGAGAAATGGAAGGAAAAATTCTGCGACCCGGATTCGAACCAGGAACCGCGACTATCATGGCCGATGCCTCTACCATTTGGGCTATCGCAGACACCCCTCTACAATTGGGCTATTGGGCTATCGACCCGGTTCCAATCCGGGTCGCAGAATTTTTCCTTCCATTTTTCAATTGAAAAAAATCATTACCTATGCTTGGAGAGCATCTCCAGTTTATAATTATTATTTATTATTATTTACTTGTGAGTTCATCAACTTTCTGATGGTTTGGAGTGGAGAAATTCTCGATCTGCGGTCCAGGTTCCTTCTCCCATTGGGCTTTCAACCGTGACAACTTGGTTGTCTTTAAGACACCTTGAGACAGCTTGGCTGTCCGTGGTGTCTGCGATAGCCCAATTGGTAGAGGCATCGGCCATGATAGTCGAGGTTCCTGGTTCGAATCCGGATCGCAGAATTTTTCCTTCCATTTTTCAATTGAAAAAAAAGCATACTCTTGTTTAAGAACCAGTCCATCTGCCATATGTAGAATGTTATGTTTGCTTTTGGATAAAAAGTTATCCTTTAAGACGTTTTTACTTGAACTTAATCGCTTGAAATTTCTTTTTCTTAATCTTAGGAGGACCTTATCAAAAAAGGAAATGATGAAAATCATAAAGACCATTTTGGTGGCTACAATTTAATATGGTGTCTTGTTTCGGTCTTCGGCCTCGAAAGTTGCTGTCTCTCGTATATCCGTAGCTTATAATAAAATAATACGCACAGCCCTGGCCTTATCTAGCTGTAAGTATTCTTCTATTTCTGAAACTTTACTCATGTACGATATACTTTCATCTGTACATTGCATAATTATCACTGCTCGCTTTAAAGAACTTAATCGAGCATTCGTTGATACCAACCGTCCCTTGCATTATGTTAAAGACTGCCACTTGATTCTTCTAATACTAGATCCACCCAGAAATACAAACTTACGTTTAACATTCTGATTTCTATATTTTTGGAATTCTTTTTACCTTACAATTTTTACTCTTGTTGGAATAATTTACTATTCAATATTAGGAATGAGATTTTGAATTGTACCTTTAAATCTTGTTTGAATCCTAAATTACATGTCCATAACCTGTTACAGAATACTATATCGTGCATTTGATTTTACTTATTGTCTTTCATCATTCTCCTACTTTGGATGTTAAATTGTAAATAAATAGGCTAAAAAATAAATAAACAAAATTTATGTTATTGTAAGAATTTAACAATTGAGTTTTCAGAGAAAAGTTTTGCCAATTGGAACTAATACGTGAGCAAAGTCTAGCTTATGAAAATAATCGAACCTGGGTGACCACGAACGATTCTATAAGATTTAGATGCGGACATGAATCTATATAACGTTTCCGAGGAACTTTTTTGAGAACTTTATGGAAATCAACGTTGATCATTGAGTACTGAATTGGAATCGATTATCACCTAATGTATGTTGTATTTAATTGCATATTGATTCTGCTAGTTACGGCTGTTCAGATAAATATAGTTTCATTTCTCTGGCATACCAGGTGTGAATTAAGTTTCCGGTTTTTTGGGATCAATGAAAAAGGGAGAATGTCATGGGAAATACAACAAATGGTTTATTCAAGTATCGTCCCTACAGATTTTGCCATCTCTCTGGCAATACATGAATAACGCGACGATAAACGATGTGTCCTTAGACGGAAACCATGTATCCAACCAATTTTGCACTTTATGCGCCATCAACCGGAACAAGTGATAATCGGAAGGGGCCAGATCTGGCGAATACAGCGGGTGCGGTAGCAGATCCCATTGCAGCGTTTTGATGGTTTCCTGGGTCGAGTTTGTGGACTTTAGATTGCGGTTTAGTAAGCATCGCTCATACGTCAAAATTGCGTAAGATCAGAGCAATTGCCATTGGCAGGCTTTGATATTACGCAATTTTGACGTATGAGCGATGCTTACTAAACCGCGATCTCAAGTCCAAAAACTCGCCCCTGGACGATGCAAGCGCGATGGCGCGGAGCGTTGTCGTGCTGCAAGATCCCTCGTTCCTGTCTCGTGTCCCATTCTGGCCGTTTTTCGAGCAATGCATAGTTCGATTGATCATTGGTGTCGGTAGCGATGCCCATTGATAGTTTCGCCCGGTTTCATTCAATAACGCTTGCAGATCGACGTCCTCAATTGTTTTTGGTCTTCCAGAGCGCTCCATGTCCGCAGTGTCAAAATCGCCACTTCTGAAGCGTTTAAAAACAATCTTTATTATTTATTTATTTATTTATTTTGGTCAATGTTTGGTACAACAATACCCTCCAAGGTCAAATAGTTTTCGATGGTCCATGTTTGCCGTAGGCTTCCTCAAGCAAACTATGTGCTTCGGCTGCATTTTTTTTTTCAGGTTAAAGCAGAAAAGCAAGGCTTCCCGCAAAAGCTGAGTGTTTGGCACAAAAGCCGACGTCTTCGTTGTTGGAAAAATATTTTTGCGTTGCGGTATGTGTTGCTATTACGATTGGTTATTGGTTAATAGATGTCCACGCTATGAAGAAACAACTTTCCGGCATGTATGTCCACTACATGTGTCATTTGCGCCATCCATGTGTGAAATCCGGAAACTTAGTTGCACACCTGGTTAAGTTTTTCCTTTATCCAGAGGAACAGTCATCATAGCGATTTTGAAACTAGGTGGGTTATTGAAGCCTAGACAGCTCTGATGAATTAACCATGTCTTTGCGTTTAGAAAGTTGCGAATATCTATGATTATTGTTATTATAGTCACTAAGAATATTTGAGTGTCAGATAGCCAAGGTATAAATATAGCCCGGTTATGATGAGTTCAAAATAGTTCCCAACTCTCTATGGCGTCGTTAACTGCTCGTACGAAGTAATACGCACTGAGATGATATAATTTTATTGGAAATTAATATATGATTATTTGCCCACAAAGATTTATTGAATCATTTAAAAAAATTCCACTCTATGGTGTATTAACATTGTCACCCATGGTGGACACCACAAGATAATTACAAGTAGCCAAGCAAGTTATTGTACAAAAACTTATAAAAAGCTAATGCTATTTAAGAAAGGACATGTAACCTATCATTGACAGGCATAGGGCCCAAGTCACTATTAAGTAAATTTCCAGTAGATTCTTTATTACAAATTTCCATTGATTCAAGGAAATAACAACAATTTTCGGTCTTTAGTGATATGGAGATATTGAACTAATTTTATATTAAAACTATGGCCTAGTTTTAAGACATGGTCTGCGAAGCTAGAAATACCTGATTTACCATTTTATACAAACTTATTAAATATTCTACATTGCAGCTAATTAAAGTGCTAAGGAAAATATAAACGTTTCTAAAAGTGTTTGCCCTTCTATTCAAAACCGCCTAAACACAAATAAAATAAGGGAAAACTTCCTTTGACCTCTTTAAAAAGGTTTAAAGAATTCATGGCACACTCGCAAAGCGATAATAAGTTTACTAAAAGCTTTTTCAGAAAAAATTAATTTAAAAGTAAAATAACATAAAATATTCGAATTAAAATGTTTTAACGAGTAAGGTCTTCCTGAATATCCAATAGGTTCCAACTTGCCAATACTTTTGTATTTAAACTTCGTAACACTTGCCCTCACAACTTTCTTATTAAAGCATGGATAGGACTTTGAGGACGCAAAAATGCAGTCTCAACCGCTTAGTTCGATGTGCCGACTTCTTTTACACCTTGTGCGAAATTTCTCAAAAACTTAACGGGTATCTTCTAAACCAGTGACTCGGAAGATGGTCGATATTGACCTTCTAGTGGTCGATTGACCTGCAGCAGGGGTCAGTACATGCCTAGAACGCCATTTTTATGTGAAGCGCATGTACTGTTTATATCTGATGAAAAGAAGCTTCTGAAATAAAAAGAATGAAAATAAAGTTAATTTAATGCAACGATCGCATGCTTATAACTTGAAAAATTTTTTCTTCGCGTCTCTCCGTTTAAAAATCTCTCTGATTTCATTTACAAAAAAAAAATATGCGTATACAATTAAAACTAAAAATATTGCTTAGAAAAATAATTTTTTTAATCATGCTTTACGAGCCGATTTATTTTATTAAAATCTCAACTCTGCGAATTAATTTATTAAAATCCTCCCGCTTCGTGAAGTCATCATGCATCGAAATTGATCTTTCAATCAACGTTTGTAAGCACTGGAAGTCCGGACTTTAATATATTTGTCCGTCTTTCTGTTTGTCCCTTTCACATCTTTTGATGTAAAAATCTGAAATTTGGTTTGCAGATTGCGCTGGGCTGCTCTGTGACGTGCAAAAAGCACGCCACCAGAATATAATTATGTATTTTAATTATTATGTTTTAATGTGTTTATAACTCGTTTTCACTTTTGAACCAGTGTATTTTTTGTATGTTTAAACAAAGAAGCATGAGTTTGATGAGTTTGTTGGTGCATATGGATAGTAACAATGGTTTTACAATAACAAGTTTGTTTTTTCTTGAGAGGAGAAGAAAAGTAAAAGGGATGGGATCAAACTTCAATGGAAAAGCAAATGTTTCTAGTGAGAAAAGAAAATGTATTTTTTATGCTTTCTAATCACAGAAGGACTTACAATGAGGCAATGAATTCTCATAGTTCTTTAGCATATTCCTGTGCATTTATTCCTAAAAAGTCTGCACAAGCTGTCAGGATATGTTCCAGGAATCAAAACCAAATGCCATATGAACATGGGGTGGATAACGCTTCTTTCTAGAGTTATAACAATTTGAAGGTGCCCTGCAGTAGACTAAATTAACTGCATGGATAGCACACATGCGCGTTTGGTTAAAAAAAATTATATGAGCGCAATTTCATCTTCCACTTTGCGCGTGTTTAGAAATGTTCGAGTTGGTAGTGCACATTTGTCCAATATTCTTCATTAAATACTATTGTTTGCATTTGCTTGTGTTTTCTGTTCCTCTCTTCTTCATTCATCGGCCTCGGTGGCCCACTGGTTGCATGATCGTCTCTGATGCCCGAGGACGGCGAGGATTTTTTCAGGGGGAAAATCCTGAGATCACGCACTTCCTTCGGAAAGATAGTAAAGCCGTTGGTCCCGTGTATTCGTTTGTCGGCTGCACGTTAAAGAACCCTTGCGAGGCAAAATTGGTGCCCCTTATAACGCCATTCTGAAATGACCAAGGCAGTTGAAAAGGACGTTAATACCAAACAAACCAAACCTTGTTCATTCAACACTTACTTGACTCGAACAGGCTTAATTTGAACACACCTCATATTGGGCTAGAATAAAGTTCCCTCACGAAGTTTATTAATAAAAAATGCAGCGAAAGGCACATGTCATTCACCCCTAATGTCGTACACCTGATGTCGTATACTTGGATCTACATCAGTTGCGAAGTTTTTGCCATTCCAGAAGTTCTGTGGTGCACGGAATAAGTGTTAGTCTGTAGGCGCAAGGTCGGGTGCGTATGGTGGGTAAGGGAGAACTTTCATTACAGCTCTATAAGTTTTTGACGGGTCACGTTTGCAACATCAGTCCTGTCAGGACATTTTTCTGCAGTTGCGTCTGCCACACGTTGCGGTTGTTTGTCTGTCCAGCTCCACAAGCAGCAATACTCGGATATCTTTTATGATGTTGCAGAAAATAAGTTTGAACTTGGAGTTCGGAGACTTTCCAATCACCCTGTATACCTTACTTAATGTCTTAAAAATCTATTCCTAACGGTCACGTGACTCCAGTAGTTGCATATTGGTCTATTTTGCTGAGTATGAACACAATAAAGAAAACTTTGGCATAGCAAATTGGTAGTGTTTAATAATGAACCTACGCATTTCGAGATAATCTCATCATCAGGGTAGGGAACAACTACGACCAAGTCAATCGACAATCGAACAGTGAAGTGTACATTCGTTAGGATGGGACGAAAGCAGCGCTTTCACAAAGCTCATCTAACCAGAATAAACTCCAAAGGAAATACACTGAGGTAGTCAAGAAGCCTAACCAACCCAAGCGGTCTTCCATATTATACAAAAAAGAAAATAAGATTGACGATTGCCAGAAACAAAAAAAACAAACGAAATAAAAAATACAAGGAGAAATAAGATTATCACATCTTCCAGTAGTCTGGGAAAGAGACGTTGCTAATATCTTCAAAACTGATGTCAAGAACGTGCCTCGGTTTACGATACTTCGTATGCCAGTTCATATTCATTGAGTTCTCCAGTATCCCTTTCACAAGCTTATTGTCGTGAGTCTTCATCTTCTGTATCATAATCAAAAGGAGATCCTGTATAAACTTACCGATATGGGCCATGTTTAAATCGAGGTGGATGGATTGGTTTTTCACCGTCCTTCTGTCCAGCTGGGCAATGGTCCTCAGGGTAACATTCTGGAATGACTGTAGTTCACTCCATCTGCTTTTACAGATAGTCGCCCACGCAGGCATGCCATAGAGGAGTATGGTCCGGATAATCGATTTGTACAGAAGTAGCTTGTTGTCAATGCTGAGGGCGCTGTTGCGACCCATAAGAGCTATGATACTGTACTTAGCCCTCTTCGCTTTGTTCAGAGCATAGGACATATGCTGGTTCCATGAGAGTCTTGAGTCAATGATAACTCCCAGGTACTTGTAGTTGTCCACCCAGTCCAGTTTCTTATTAAACAGAACAAGAGAATCTGGGGGATGCTTGAGCTTCCTATTGAGGTACAAAGCCTTGCACTTTCCGACGTTAAGGTTCAACTTCCAGCAGTTAAACCAGTCTTCGAACTGCTTCAAGGCGCACTGCAGCCGAGTGATAACGTGAGCCGGCTGGTGTGCCCATGTCATAATGGCAGTGTCATCCGCATAAAAATACAGATTACAATTATCGGGCTTTGGGAAATCATGTACAAAGTAATTAAATAGCATAGGCCCGAGGACAGAACCCTGAGGGACACCGGCCTTTACAACACGGGGTGTGGAAAGATTTTCTCCAACCTTGGCTTGATAGGATCTGCCGTCAAGAAAGGATTTCACCATCAAGATCAAATCGGCAGGGAACCCGTCTCTGATCATTTTGTAGACAAGGCCCTCATGCCACACTTGGTCAAAAGCTTTACTGACATCGAGAAATACCACCCCACAGTACCTGGATAGGTTCAGGGGGGTGCTCAGGTCTTCAACGAGCCTCCATATCTGCATCGGACAAGAGTGGGCAGCACGAAAGCCAAACTGCTCTTCCCGTAAAAGGTCATTTGCTAGACAGTGATCTTGGAATCTGACAAGGATCGTTCTCTCCAACACCTTGGACATCGAGGGTAGCAAGCTAATAGGTCGGTAGCTCGCGGGAATTGCAGGATTTTGTCCCTGCTTTGGGATACTCAACACAATAGATTTCTTCCAAGCCACAGGGAAGTAAGAAAATTTCCAGCAGTCGCTAATGATATTGGTGAGAAATTCAATAAAGTTCTTTGGGAAATTCATAAGGGCGTTATTACTCACCTTGTCTTTTCCTGGAGCCTTCTTCTTTTTCAGTTTATTTATGATGTTGGCGATCTCACCAGCCTCGATGTTGTACTTCGTAAAATGCTTCGGGACTTCATCAAAGTTGTAAATACCTTCTTCCACACGCCGAGACATGATTTGGCTCTCGGGCTTATCGTTGGTAGGAGTAACAAACTGCAGTTCCAGTGAATCTGCAATGACTTGGGCCTTGTCCTGATCAGTTTGCACATAGTTACCTTGTGGTGTACGGAGTGGAGGAAGCATAACATCTTCTTCTTCTGTAAAGCTCTAACCATACTCCAAATGGAATTGTCGCGAGCCGACAAGCTTTTGAGTTTTTCATTCCATCTAGCGTCGCGAAGCTCTTTTATCTCCTCTTGAACTCTTCGCACTAACCTGTTGTACTTGGTTTTGAGCCAAGGTTCACGATAGCGTTGCCAAAGTCTACGGGTCCTGTTTCTTTCAGCAATTAGGCGTTGGATTCCAGGAGAGAGTTGGATTCGATGAGAAGGTTTTTTCTCTGATGGATACTTACTGACTTCTATGGCCAAGTCAGCTCCCACCATCGAATATATGGTATATGTTCACCAATCAGAAGAACTTTGGTTCTTGTTGATTGGTGGGCTACGAAGTAGCTTATAGTATTTTTGGATGAACAAATAAGATAACAAATAAAATACAAGATGAAAAAATTACATTAATTAGATTACAATAGGTAAACAAATTCAATAATTAGCTGTTATAAATAGAAGCTCTTATATGCGAGTTCAAGGATTTTGTATATAGGTACGGCGTGTTTATCATTTACCCCTGTTACTAATGCTGTTGACGATGTCGAGGACCGGATTACGTTCAAAGTTCGTTTGAATGTTCAGGATCTTGTCTCTGTCATTCTTCACACACTTTCCGGTCTCCAGTGCCTCGAATGTCAAAATATTCCTAGGTCTCGACATGGCCTCCTGCATAGGTCCGAACTGGTGCTTCTTGCTAATAAGGTGGTCCGCAAAGGCAGACTTGCCACAGCCGTTGATTCACGCTCTGCGATGTTCGTTGAAGCGTTTCCTAAATGACATCTTCGTTGATCCGACGTAATAACATCCACATGTGGGGCAAGTGAGTTTGTAGATTCCACTGGCTGAAATGGCATCGTCCAGGTCCAGTCGTCGTCTTGTTGGGTTCAGTGCCAATTTATATTTATTTGTCCTGAATGCTATTTCTACACCTTTGTTTAGGAATACGTTGGAAATCCGGTTATTTCCGGGCCGGTGTAAGTAAACGCTGCGAACTTCTGGTCGGTCGTTGGGTTTTGCTGATTGTTCAGGTTGCATTTCGTCCGATTGTATATAGAGAGGATTCCCCTTCATGACAAATTCTACTGATTGGTGGACATATACCATACATTCGGTGGAAGCTAACTTGGTCGTAGTCGTTCCCTGAGATTATCTCGAAACGCGTAAGTTTATTATTAAACACTGCCATTTTGCTATTCCAATGTTTTCTTTATTGTGGTCACGTGACTGCTACAGACAAAAAAAACCCACACCCAAGTATTCTTAAAGACTATCAGGTAATCAAGATGCCAAATTGGTACAGGCAAGGAGCGTGATACTCGTGGTTCCTGGTTCGAAACCAGGTTGTGGAATTTTTCCTTCTTCTTTCTGATAATATCATTTCCTTAAGATTGGAGTAACATCTCCAGTTTCTACTTATAATTTCCTATGTGTGATTATCAATTTTTCTGTTGGTTTGGATAGGAGAATTCCCAATCTGCGGCTGCGTGCCCGTCCTATCATTAGGCCTCCAACTTGACTACTTGGTAGTCTTTAAGAACACTTGGTGACAGCATGGCTGTACCGTGTTCACGATTGCCCATTTGGTAGATGCAACGAACGTGATACTCGTGGTTCCTAGTTCGAATCCAGGTCTTGGAATTTTTCCTTACATTTTTACTGATAATATCAGTGAATTCTTATTACCACCCAAGCGAGAATTTATCTGCGTTGTAAATACATATAATTACATAGACACTAACATATTGATTGATTTTAAATTTCAATTTGCAATATTCGTAGATTGCACTTAGCTGCAAATAATAAAGAAGAGAGTTGCTTCCTATATAAACTCTTGCATATAATCGGTGCTATTGTAAGATTATAGTCGATTTGAATGGATCTACTTGAAAGGTGGTCAGGCTCTCGAAATCTCATATTCATACATTAGTCAGTTGCGATGGATAGTATCAAATATGCTGCACAAAGATTCTAAAATGACTTAATATTATGAAACGAAGGTGGGCGTGTTCACTTAATTTGAATGCCGTATTTTCCCAATATGAAATTTAAAATAATTTACGAAATACCGTATTATATTATTGTTGGTGTATTTCCAAATTAAATTGTTTTTAGTTTAAATCTATATCTTTGGCGTTGATTGCTTTATGACTCCCTATTATGTCTCAGCTAAAAGAATTCCCCTTTATGACAATACTGTCGGTGTACATCAAAAATCTGAAGAAAACTTTTGCATTAGAAGAATATTTGCCCTAAAAAGAATAACAAGAAAACGGAAAGCGTTGCTGGGGTGTTATTTTTTTCCTCTTTCAGCAGAGGGGGCAATTAGCGACGCGCAGCGAATAGAAAGGGATTCCTGGCTGTGTTGCCCTAGGCGTTGGTGGCGCTGAGGTTTTCTCAAGTCAAGAGAAAGTTCTTCTGGGAACGTTATCGGCGTCGACCAGCCCCGGCCTTTCCTTTAATCTCTGCCTCCTCCTAACGCATGCATGCGTTATTTTATTAATTCCACCAAGTCCCGCAGGTAGTAAATCTTTTCCATTCGAACTGCTAACAACAAGAGAGAACGTAATACGATTAGTGGGGAAGCTCTCTAGGTCCTCCCAAGTTCAGTGAAATTCGCGACGAGAGTTGGTCACTAGCAACCGCCCTTCCCTCGTCACAATGCGGTTCTCCCTTTTGTCCTTGCAGGGCTACAAGTGGCGACGAAACTCCTATTGAGCAATAAACATTTGTTCCGAGACACGCCACAATCGCGTTTTAAAGTAGAAATTTTCAGATGTGGTGAAAAGCGTTAACCAAGTAAACCAATGGCGACAATTATACCCGGGCACCCTCCTCCCTTTCAAATAAAAATGCTTAAGAAATAAATCATTGTTGCAAAAGTCTTTATCAGTTTCATGACCTTTTGAAAACCATGAACTCATTTCTGTACTTTTTAAATCTGGAAAAATTATTTTAACTCTTCTTAGCTCTGTTTATATTTATTATATTTTACTTCGAGCATAAAAAACACAAAAAGTCATGAAACTGATTTTCTATTGGGGGAGGGGTCCTTAAACGCTTAATGACTCCAAAATGGCTTTTCCCAGCCAAACAGTTTCTTTTCAAAAAAGGTTCGTCTCATATCATTTTTATTGTGTTCAGGTCAATAAAATGAATGATTCTGCCATTTCATCATTAAAAAAAAAATAATTTCTGTAAAAAGGCTCATCCCATTTCCATGAAAAAAATACGTCAATGCATAGTGAGTATTACTCTAAATAAGAATTACTTTTTTTATAAAAAATAAAAAAAAAACCTGTCCGGGGTGGGGGAATCGTTAATAACTGCTCTCAGAGCCAATCAAGTCATTTACAAAAAAAAATACGTCTTAATAAGAGGGGTCCGTACATGTCGAATTTATTGAGTTTCGTTCGCTGGTCTGAACGCAACACGCATTTTTAAATTTTTAGAAAAAAATTAATCTCTAAAAAGACTTACCCGATTGGCATAAAAATACGCTATGGCCCAATTTAAGGTACCCTCTAATTATGAGTAATTTTTATTCAGTTCTGTTATTTGCCGTTTCGGGGGAGTTAGCTGCACAAAATGGGGAAGTTGCATGGAATTTTTTTTTTTTACAAATTAAAGCCCTATTTCATACAGATTGTGTTATGCTGAATAAGAAATCGTTGTTAAATTTATTAGAAATATTAAAGAAACCTATTAAAATTAGCGATAAAAACGTGAAACCACGCCTCCCAAAGAAAACGATATCTGACGTCACTTTCCATCAAACCACGGCCGTACTATATCTCTAGGCCTGATAACTGACATCATGCTAGAGGTCGGAGAGGCATGAGGTCGTTTGCCTGTCATTTTGACGGAGGAGATAATTTTTTTCCTATTACTGGAGTATTCGTTTAATTTAATTAAACATAATTTGTCACCAGTTAAAGTATTTCAATGTTAAAGTATTTCTGTTGAGAAGGGGGTTCTCATGGCAACCGACCTCTAGCATGACGTCATCAATCCTCAGTTGTCATGCCTGATATAGACGCAATGATTTTAGTGTACGTGAAGCTCGATCTGATGATTAAGCATTGTTGGCTGTAAGCTTTTACCATTGTCGATGATAGTGAGGAGCCGAGGCTAACGAGAAATACCGTAACCACCGAGAGAGAAGGCCTCTGCGATGAAAAGTAATAAATTGTTACATCATCATAGTTAGGGGAAATTTATGGCATATTATTGGTAGAAATACGAATAACAATGCCCTATTTACGATGATGTAACAATGTATTATGTTTCATTCACGGTCTATAGATATTCATGGTCATCGAGCTCCATTGTTAGAATGAAGCTAAAGTTTCTAGCTCCCAAAAGGGCGGGAACTCTATTGAAAAGTGGCGCTGCATGTACAATCGGCCCAAAAACGCCTGAAGCGCCGCTCTATCGACAGACAGAAACTTTACTTTCATTTTCAGTTTCAATGAAAAACCTCTATCGCAGGTCACGGTCGGCCCTGGTCAACACCACCTAGACAGAAGGCCTGCGCACAGAAAGTGTATACATTGTTACACCATCATCAAACGGCTGAATTTAGGGCTTATTATTGGTAGAAATACGATTAACAATAGCCGCTTTACCGTGATGCAACAATGTATGACGTTTCTGCGCGCAGGCCTTCTGTCTAGGTGGTGCTGCCCTGGTGCGATCTATGCAGCACCTGGCGCGATCTGTTTTCCTTAGCTTCTCGAAACAATGGAAAATGGCCGAAGCTCGATGACCATGAATATCTATAAACCGTGGTTTCATCGCAGAGGCCTTCTCTCTCGGTGGTTACGGAAATACAGGCTTCGGCACTGAAAAGTCACCAGATCAAAATAGGTCTAGCAACAATCCAACCTTCATTGTTTCCAACAAAGGAAAAAACACTGTTTGTTAAAATACAAGATGGAAACAATGAAAGTTATATTGTTAATAGACCTATCTTGATCAGGTGACCTTTCAGTGTCTGAGCCTGTCTTTCTTGTTAGCCTAGTGAGGAGCAGGCGAGGCCAACGAGAGACAGGCCAGGGCACTTAAGTCACATGATCATCGGGGTCCGGCCAACAATTCACCCTTCATTGTCTCCATCATGGATTTTAACAATCAGTATTTATTGTTCGCCCGGGAGCACAAAATTTCGAGTATGGACCACTGGAAAAAGTCATGTTGTGATGAATTCAGGTTACCCTTGTCCAGAGTGATGGGCACATCAGGGTAAGAAGAGAACCGCACAAAGCGATGGACCCGTCATGCGTGGTACCTATCCAAGCCTGTGGAGACAGGGGGGTTGCTTTTCTGTGTCTGGTCTGGGTACTGCAAGTTAAGCAGCAATAAAATGACGTCAGTCGAGTATCTGAATATATTGGATAACCAGTTATTCCATCCATGAGCGAGTTCTTTCCTGATGCACTAAAATAGGACAACAACACCGGAGGCGTGTTCTTTATCTTAGCGGCTTCGTCAGCCTGCTGACATTGGCACCAGGTGATGACGTCATATCATTGTTTCAGCCTAGCGCTCTTCTTGATTTTCCATCCGATGACGCCATTTTTGGGTGTCTATACCAGCCAGCTAGCAAATCCGGCTAAGATAAAGAACCCGCCTCAGGATTCGAGGACTGGTTCTGATCTTATGATCAATCATTTCAGCACATCAACTGGCGCCACAGAGTCTGATATTAATCCTATAGAAAGTCTTTGGGCATGCGGTGAGGTTTCAATCACTAATAAATTTACGCAAATAATACTGGATCACTGAACAAAATTACACGTAGAGAAAATCCACGTATTTGTTGAATCCAAGCCACAGCGAATGCGCGCCTTCATCAAAGCGAAAGGCTGCCGAACTTAATATTGAACTGCGCGACCTAATTTGGGTCAGACAGTGTACACGGCGTAAAAGCGAAACTTTTTGTTATTATTAATAACAAGAAATTAATCCTCCCGAGGAAGGCATAGGAAAGTAGCGGAAGCGCTGATATCATCTATTTTTACCCTTCTATCTGCACTTTTTACCCCCCCCTCCCCATTTTTTAATCGAAAAATTGATTTTCTCGAACATAGTATTTAGAAAATGCAAAAGAACTCTATCTTCTTTCGTTTCTCTTCATTTCCGAACGAATGATATATCACATGCCATATGTTGCCATAGTTCTAAAGACCAAGTGACTGCAACCCCCACAACTCCGACCCTATTGGGACAATTTGACCCAAACTTTACAGTAATGTTGACCTTGCTTAGAGGAATCTGCATACCGAATTTCACTCCTTCATATGCATAAATACGCTTAGACCTTTTGGTCCCCTCTTATTTCCGCCCCCAAAACTCCCAATCCCAGTGGGCCAATCAAAACCAAACTAAATAGTTAAGGTGCACATGCCTATAGTAGGCTACCTTCCAAATTTCAATCTTCCACCTCAAAAAATGCGGAAAATATGGAGGGGACAGACAGACAGACAGACTGACATTGTGAAAACGCTCCTTAACAAGAAATTAATCTTCCCGAGGAAGGTCTAGGAAAGTAGCGGAAGCGTTGAGGTCATCTATTTTTACTCTTTTATCTGCACTTCTAACCCCCCCCCCTATTTTTAATCGAAAACTGATTTTCTCGAACGTAATATTTAGAAAATGAAAAAGAGCTCTATCT
>JAHWFO010117718.1:520060-576824 GCA_023313115.1 Rhysida immarginata | reverse complement strand
TTGATTTTCTCGAACGTAGTATTTAGAAAATGAAAAAGAGCTATATCCTCTTTCGTATCTCATCATTCCTGATCGAATGATATATCACATGCATATGCTGATTGGGACAAGTGACTGCTACCCCCACAACTCCGACCCTGTTGGGACAATTTGGCCCAAACCTTACAGTAATGTTGATCTTGCTTAGAAGAACCTACATACCGAATTTCACGCCTTTATATGCATAAATACGCGTAGACCTTTTGGTCCCCTCTAATTTTTGCCCCCGAAACTCCGACCCTAGTGGGCCAATCAAAGCCAAACTAAATAGTGAAAGTGCCCATGCCTATAGTAATCTACAGTCCGAATTTCAACCCTCTACCTCAAAATATGAGGAAATTATGAAGGGGACTGACGGACAGACGGACATTGTGAAAACAATAAATAGCTCTATTCTTCCGCTGCTTAATAATAATAAAATTAAAATCTATGATTTATGTGACATCACGTTTGGTCTTACCCCTCCCTCCCTCCCCGTTTCACTTTCTCACGCTGCGCTGTGTGCCCCCCCCCCCCCCTTATTGCGTACGTAATTTATGGATGGCCCCTTATGAGAGCTGTCTTGGTAAACCATGGCACATATTACCAGTTTTGCGTAGTAAAGCTTATTTTCGAAATCTGTATAAAAGAGAAATATGGATAATTTCATAAGTGAAATAGATTTAACGCAGTATAATATAAAAACATATTGTGTGAAAGAATGGTTTGCTTAATCATGGAGGAATTCTATTGCTACTCTCTGGTGAGTTTTATTTATGTTTTGAAAACAATTTTATCGATAATAGCATAGAATTTCATATTTCCCCTTCATTTCCTGGTGAAGTTTTATTGCTCTGATACGATAATGATAACCTGCTGTGAAAGATTGATGGCCATTTTATTTGGTATGAATGTCATTGCTAAGAATGTTCTATGAATATGTTGAAAAGAAATATGCAAAAAATATTAAAAAAATATTGTCTTTTAATGAACTAATTTTAACCTCTGAAGAATTCAACTCTGCCTTTTTGCATGATTCATTTGTTTAGCAATAACGATTGTAGTGATGGTTGGTTGGGAGCAATAGATCAAAACGGTATCACGAGAACCGTTTATTCCCATTTTATCGAATGTTATTTTTTTTTTTTCTCTTCTTCATCCTTCCTCAAAAATTTTTCAGTTTTTAATCTTTGATTTATGGCAGAAGAATTTTTGCAACGTTTCAGACCCAACTTTGAAGTCAATTCTCAAAACGCTTTTTCATATGCAAAATCGATTTGTAATTTGAGCGAAAATATTGATCTTTCTGTCAGTCGCCAAGGGAAAAGGGAAAGTAAGCGAGCGAGAGACTGAATGGGAAGGAAAAAAACTTCTTAGACTTCAAGTTTCTCTTCTAATCTATATGATGATACAAAATGAAATTTGAAGCTTTCTTGTTTATTGTCAAACTACCTCTTTCAATTATCCTGGATATTTGAAAGCAACCAAGCTACTTCCATTCGTTCTTAAATAATTGAAATCCCCATCCGAGACGTTTTAGCGAACCATACAAGCATTTTTCAATTGAATATGGTTTTTCAATATGTTCATGAAATGCAACACACTGGTCTATTAAAAAGAAACCTATGTGAAACTTTTTGTTTAATCTGTTTTTATTCAAATATTTTCGGGTCATGCGATTTTAGCGTGTACTTGTTTAAGGAGGAATTAGTTGAGACGAATCATAGAACATGATCAGTGTTGATGATGCTGGTCAAGCGGATTGAAACACGATTGAAACAACGAAGTGGATGACTGAATTCTCGAAATGCGTGATATTCAAAATATTCCACCGATGGCAAAATACTTGTTGATCCGCAAGTCCCGAAGTCAAGTTCCAAAGATCGACCACTAATAAGGAGAGTGTCCGAACGGTTACCACGCCGATTTGAGCAAAATTTACCAGCATGTAGTACTCGATTAATGTATGGGCTTTTGGGGTTCCAGCCACTGGGCCCGAGAAACGGGGCCCCAAACTTCCAAAATCATATCTTGTCCCACCCTCCCTGACGGCCGGGCAAGGCTGGAAATGTTTTTTTATACACTGAGTGGCCAGTTTACTAGGAACACCCCCTTATACAGTGTTGCGCCATCCCTAGCAGCTATAACAGCACGAATTCGCCGTGGATTCAATTAGCCGCTGGAAGCATTGTTCATCTGGATGCAACAGCTGCTCCCAGTTGATGGTGCGGAATCCATGCCTTGAATAATCCGTTCCAGCTCATCACAAAGATGTTCGATTGAGTTCATATTCTGGGACTGTGGTGGCCAGAGGAGTAAGTTCAATTCATTATCGTGCTCGGAGTCCTGTGGCACGGAGTATTGTTCTGCTGGAAGTATCCTTCCGATGGGGAAACCCAGTCGCCAGGAAGGGATGAACGTGGTCGGCAACAATGTTCAGGTATCCCTGACCATTAAGTCGTTGTTCTCCAGGTATGAGCGGACCAAAAGTATGCCAGGAAAACAATCCCCAGACCATTACAGAGGAACCAGACAGGAAAGGTCCATCGCTTCGTGTGTTGTCTCCAAACTCTGCGTCGGCCATCTGCATGGTGCAATAGAAAACGGGATTCTTCCGACGAGCAGACATTCTATTAGTCGTCGACGGCCCAGTGTCAGTGATCACGGACAAATTGGAGACGGTTTTTGCGGTTTTGGAGGGACATCCAAGATACCTGGACTGGCCGTCGGGCTGTTGTAACCCATCCTTGCCAATGTACGGCGTGTAGTGCGTTCAGAGATGTTATTCTGCGATCCAGCGTTGTACTCCACGGTTAGACTGCGTGAAAGAATCTTACTTCAACTAAACAAGGTGTGAGGGGCAGTTTCATACGATTTTAAACAACAGACTGCGTGAAAGAATCTTAGTTTGCGCGACCGCGTGGGAATTCCAGGTGCTGTGAGCTTCCATTTTGACTTTTTTTTGTCGAATTTGTCGAATTTTGTGGACATGGCCCCTCCCTGACATTTTTGATCGTCTTAATTTAAAAGGCCACTTCTCCTTTTCTATCAATGTTTGAACCGTGTGGAAAAAAGTTCTCTTAAGGAACAGAATGAATGGTAACGAATAGATAAACACAAATACATCTCCAGAAATACATATCTCACCCAACTACTCCCTTCTTTATTTACGGCTCATATGACTGCCGCTCAGAGTCGTGACGTTTCTATTCGCATCATACGCTCTCCCCTTGGACCGACGAGTTGTTTGAGACGACAGTCTTGTATCTGGCTGGTTGTATTTTGGTTGTTTAACCAGTCCTGGTAAACCTTTGAAATAATTGTTCGGGAAAAGCCTAGAAGACGTGCGGTTTTTGGAAATACTCAGTTTACCTCGCCGGGCACCAACTTTCATTTCGCGCTCGAAGTCGCTCAGAACCTTTGCTTTCCCCATGGAGACGGTCAAACCATTTGCACTTGACAGGTGTATGTAAATGAAAAGTCGTCGGTAATTAAAACTGTACCTTACTGCTTAACCAGGACTTTTGTTATATTTTTTTTCTTAATTCTATCAATATTGGACAGCATGGATATCACTAATTTGATCTCATTTGTTCTTTCATAATTAATTTATAATTCCGCAAAACTTGCAGAAGTTTTGTGCGTGTTCTGTCATTCGCATATAAACAGTTTGGAATCAATCGAAATAAGAATTCCTATTCTTTAAGAACGTAGGTATGAGGATTAAACTTTTTTTTGAACTAGCTTGTAGGCTCTTGCTCTACATTGATAAATTTATTATTGTAAAAAATTAATAAGGATTTAGGCGTAAAATCCCATTAATTTAGTTCTTCAATCAAGTTTAATTTTAAAAGGATTTAAAAAAATTCTAATGAAGATCCTTTCCAATTATACCACGGAACTAAATCCTACGAACAACGTTATTTCCGTTGGAAGTGATTCGTAAAAACAACGGGAGAAAATGAAAGAAAAATTTTTTCCATTAACAAAAAAGTTGGTTAGATTCTCTGAAAGGAGGAAGGAAGAAAGAAAAAAAAAACTACCTTAAAAAATCCGAGTTCTGTTCTTCATTGATTATCGCTTAGTTTTAAGAAGAACAAGCCAAGTGAAATCGATTCATCATCGTTGCCCTCAATATTCTTCCTCCCCGAAATGGATGTTTTCTTTCAGGAAATAATGAACGATTTTTTCCCCTCTTATTTCACTTCCCCGACCGAAATCATCGAGATGAATCCAGCGGACGAGAAAAACTGTTTGGCGGAGAGAAGCACGAGTAATGCTTTTGGCATTTATTACCACATATTAGGATTATAAGAAAACATTTTTCAAACCCTTCGCGTTGTTTGACTGGTTTGTGTGTGCTATTGAATTCGCATTTTTCTTTCAACTATCATTTGTGCAAATTTTTAAAAATTTATGAGAGGGAAAGAGAGAAGAGGCTAGAAAGAAGAGAGACATAGAAAGAAAACGAATCGCATTTTATGAATAAGTCGAAAACATGATAAAAATTCCAACTGTAACTTGATGTCCTATTATTAGGTTGTCCTATATAGAAAGCCATATTTTCTTATTATATTTCTAATTTTACAGTAACCATGATAGACATAGCGAAAATGCTCATAACCGTTGATATGGGGGTTTCTGCTATGTCTATCAGGGTTGCTGTCAGCTTCCGAAACCCTATATTTTTCAGAGAATATTATTTTGCAGGGTTATACAAAATGATTCATCCAATTTGAAAAGACCATACAAGGCGTGTATAAATTGTACATATGTTACCGGCAATGTGTGAAAAGCAGATATTGTGTACAAAAAGTATTATTATTATTATTTTTATTATCATTTATATAAAATCAGCGACGATGGAATATGTCACAACAAAGAAAAAAAATCTAACAATGGGTTACTTCCCGATTATACAATCGGGTGGGTTCGCTTCTAGTTATTAATAAATGTTGCATCCCAATATGGAACATGTACAGTTAATCTCAGTGTAATTACACCCCGATATGACGTTGAAGTAATCTAAAAACGTAGGTCAAAGCAATGTTTTAAGTAACAATGCATAATTTCAGTCATTGGTTAACGAATTCCATAGTGGGATTGTACAGGGTGATTACAAATGAAACTTCACACTTTTAAAAATTTATTACATCAAAACTATTCAGAATATAGACACACCACATACGGATTCTTAAAGAAAAACTCTTGAAGTTTATTGTGACACAGTTAAAGATGTTCAATAGTTTAATGGAACCATTATGGTTCATTGGAACTTTCAATGCTAAAATATGACATGTAATATATCAAACGACTGAATGAATATAACGTAAAATTAATGATAGGCGAGATTGTTAAGTGAATGTAGTCCAGGCGGAATGACAAAATGTCCCGCTTATGATAGTCCAAGGATTAATGGATAGTTTATCCAGAAGGGTTGCTGCTGTAATCGTTGTATGTGGTGGCGCTATTGCCTCCCCTGTCGTGACACGGCATACATCAATGCGGTAGTCGAATTCGTCCCAAACCCGCATTAACATGTCTCCATCAATCTCACGTATCGCTACCGTAATGCGTTCTTTCAGCTCGTCTAGGTCACGGGGAAGGGGTAGGGTGAAGACCTTGTCCTTTACACACTCCCATAAAAAGAGATAACAAGGTGTGAGGTCGGGGCTCCGCGGTGGCCACTTTGCAAGTTCCAGGTTATTGTTTGCTCGACCAATCACCGCTGTGGGAGAGTGGCATCAAGAAATTCCCGCACCTCTGTCTTCCAATGTGAAGTGCCCCATCCTGCTGAAAGACAAAGTCGTCACTGTCTTCATGCAATTGTAGCATTAACCAATTAACCCTCGTACGGTCGGTTCCATTAAAAAAAAGGGTCTGTAGATTTTCGTTTTGGACACTGCACAGAAGACATCAACCTTTAGAGAATCACGCACGTTTAACAATAAACTTCCAGAGGTGCGGAAATTTCTTGATGCCACTCTCCCACAACGGTGGATTGGTCGAGCAAACAATAACCTGGAACTTTCGCAAGCTCATCGTACCAGAATAAATTCCAAATTAAATACACTGAGTTAGTCAAGTGGTCTTCCATATTATACAAAAAAAAGAAAATAAGATTGACGATTGTCAGAAACAAAATACAAACGAAATGAAAATGCAAGATGAAAGAAGATTTTCACATTTTCCAGTAGTCCGGGAAAGAGACGTTGCTGATGTCTTCAAAGTTGATGTCAAGAATGTGCCTTGGTTTTCGATACTTCATATTCCACTTCATATCTATTGAGTTCTTCGGTATTTCGGTCACTAGGTCATCGCCATGTATCTTCATCTTCTGCACCATAATCAAAAGGAGGTCCTGTATAAACCTTCTTTTGATTATGGTGCAAAACCAAATTAATGTTTAAGAGTACTTTATACTCTGCCTCGACGTATTTTTATGACAATTGGTTAACCCTGTTTGGAGATATTAATTTTTTTTAAAAAACATGGTTCATACGGGTCATGGAAAACCTGGAAAGTTCTGGAAAATCAAAAATAAAATTTCCTGGCCTGGAAAGTTTTGGAAAATCAATGATTTCTGATTTAAGTTTTGGAAAAGTTTTGGAAAAAGTGTTTTTTGAACAGATTTAATGTTTTCTTAATAATTATTTATAAATGATATGAATATACGTTCTTTCTATTTATATTGTAATCGAAATCATGTAACTAAAAATTAGTATTGGCCATACGGGCTCCGGATCGGGCTCAATGTAAAAATTCTTCTTCTACTTCTTAAATAAAAGATTATGATCTTGGAAAATGTATTGAATTGCCTTGAAAAGTCATGAAATTTTCTCTTTGATCACGTGTACGAATTTTTAAAATGAAGATATGGCTATAGCCCATATTAAGTCAACGTTGTATCTAATTACAGTGCTTTTTAAGGAGCAAAAAAATAAAAATCGACAAATATGGACTCCTCACATTAAAACAATTTTTTTTAATAACTTGTTTGCTTCTGATGAGCCAGTTTGCATCTCCCTTTCCCCCCCCCCCCCCCCCCATAAACAACTTTTCCGGGGTTTTTTCTCTTTCCAACTCCTGGCAACAACTGTGACGTCACTTCTCATAAAATATGACATCACTCATTGCTGTCGTAAGCCGTTACGCATTCACGGTAGCCGTGAACGTAGCCACAGCCTTTCTGAAAATGTCCTACCTTAATTGCTGATTTTCTTTATGGATCCTTAGGTCCAGAAACCTGAGAGATTCGTTTTCCTTCCTTTCCATCGTGAATTTTATGGATGGGGCTAGATTATTAAGATTCTGCAGAAACTGGCCTTTATCTTGTTTGTTGTGATCAAAGAGGGTGATGACGTCATCTACATATCTGCGCCATATTGGTTCTCAAGTTTTCTATTATACACCAAGAAGTGGGCTTATACAATAGCCCATCGGTGTGCCATTCGTCATTTTGTAGAATTGATTGTTGAACACAGATGTTTTTATAAAAGATAAGGGAATTTCATTTTCAATTAGAATGTCTTCAATTTTGGAAATAGGGACTCGATATCAAAGGAAAGAAGTTCCTTTGGCAGTACAGAGAACCATAATTTGCTGAAGAACCATTTTATTCAGGGTGAGTTTATAATTTAGGCCAAAATAAATGTACATTTTTTTTTGTTTTTCTCCAATTTTTGGAAAAGATTTATGAATACAAAAATATAAAGTTTTAGTGGTCATTTGATAGCTGAATAGGTTAAAAAAATTAAGAATGATTTTGACGATATTTTTAACGTGGCTCGTTAATATTAAAGTTTACAATTTTTTTTCAGTTTCAAACTACGCTCACAACTAGGGAATAGTTCACATTAAATTTCTAATATGTCATTTGAGAACAGTGATTAAATCAGGCATTTAATCGACATAGCTAATAAAGCTTTGTAACGTAAATTTGAGTGGATTCTGCTAACGCAGTCGTAAAGCTGTCTTGCCGAATTGTAAACGCAAGACTCTTTGGAACAGAGTCTTTGCAGTTAATTAGTAATTAATACTTAACGCAATCATTACGGCATTAGAGCTCAATCATAAATAGTGCAATGAAGTGGAAATAAACGTCTATTTCACACGAACTGTTCTATTTGTCAACTTTATGACTTATTCCCGGTGGAATGCTCCATTATCGCTTGGTGCAATCATTGGAGTTTCTTAAACAGTCTAAATTAAACGTAATTACTCTTTCAGAAGTGAATCGACAAATTTGCATTGCGATTTGTTTATTTGAATTAACTCTTTGAGCGAATGTGCGACAATCGACTTCCGTCAAGAAAATTTACCATGTTACTTTTTTTCTTTCGTGTATTTTTACAGAATTTGTTTTAATGTTTTCGTTTTTGTGCTGTTTTCGTTAAGAATGAGGTTTGAAGCTCATGTTGACATTTTCAAGTTATGAATATTTATAGCTTTCAGTTTATTCGATTGATTAAAAAGAATTAAAATCCTGATTATTACAATGAATATTTTTTTTTAAATTTTGTTTGCATAAAAACTGACAACAAAATATGGACAATTTATCTTCATGATTTTGGTAGAAAAATTGTGTTTCTTGACAATTATCTACCTTGGCTTTTCTAAAGCATACAACAGTATGACCATTTGATGTTTGTAGGAAAATTAGCTGTGTTATGGGGCATGATTTCCTGGCATGATTTGGGCCAATTAATTCGTCTACAACAACGTCTGAATAGCACAGCATACCTAAATATCGTTGCTATTCAAGTTCATATTATCATATTGATGGCGTATCCCAATGTAGGTGGGCATGCCACGGTGCTCGTATTGTGCAGGAGTGGTTTATAGAACAAGAGGGAGACTTTATCTTGCTTATGTGGTCCTCACTATCACCAGATCTCAATCCATTAGTGGGCACGAAGTTAAGAGGCATCAGGCAGCTGGTTCCACAACCACCAAATCTGACACAACTGGGCTGTGCTATTCATCAGGCATGGTGTCAAATTCCTCTCATCACCTTTCAACATCTCATAGAGTCAATGCCAAGAAGAATCGCCACAGTATTAAGTGGCCCAATGAAGTACTGATGGGGCGGTTATAATAATAATCTGGCCACTCTGTGTATGTGATTAAGTTTTTCATTGTGGTTTACACTGAGTGAGCATATTATTATGACTACCCTGTCAGTATCTCGTTGGGCCACCTTTTGCTCTTTAACGCTGCGGTAATTCTTCGTGGCATTGATTCCACGAGATGTTTGAAAGTGGTGGGAGGAATCTGACACCATGCCTGATGGATAGCACTTGTCTGGTTGTGCTAGATTGGATCCAACCGTCTGATGGTTCGCTCGACTTCGTCCCACAAATGCTCAATTGGAGTAAGATCTAGAGATTGTGGGGGCCACCGAAGTAAGGTAAAGTCCCCCTCATGTTCCTGGAACCACTCATGCACAACACGAGCACTATGGCATGGCATATTGTCTTGCTGGAAATAGCCATCTCCATTGGGGTACGCCATCAACATGACAGGTGGACTTGATCGGCGACGATACGGAGGTATGCTGTCCCATCCAGACGTTGTTCAACAAGTATTAACAGACCCAACGCATGCCAGAAAACACTCCCCAGACCATAACACTGCCCGCACCGACCTGAAGGGTTGTACTCATGCATGGGGGGTCCATGCTTTCGTGCTGTTTCCGCCAGATTCTCACGCGGCCGTCTGCATGTTGTAACTGGAATCGTTACTCGTCAGACCACATGATTTGTTTCCACTGCTCGATAGTCCAGTCCTTGTGCTCCTGAGCGAATTGAGTCGTTTCCGTTTGTTTGCTGCAGACAGCAAAGGTGTGCGGACAGGTCTTCGGTTTCCGTATCCCATGCGATGCAGTGTGCGGCGAACAGTGCATTCAGAGACCGTTTTGGAGGACCCCTGATTAAGGTCAGCAGTGATTTGATGCACAGTTGCCTTTCTGTTATCCTTTACCAGTCGTGACAGTCTCCGCCTAGACATTTTACGGGCCAAAATAGGAGCTCATATTGAGGTAGACTGATTCGTTGGGACATATCTATGATACCGTAAAAACTTTGACAGTTTCCGTTTTCATGATTGTAAATCTCATAGAGATAGTCATAACTTTGTGAACGTTTCTTATAGTACAAATAATTAATGCCCACCCAATATATTAATATTTTAAAAAATGTAGCATGCCAAACAATTTCAGTAAATTTAAAGTATTAAAAACTAAAATTCAATAATATGTTCGTTTATAATTAGAATTTAATAAGAATCAGCGGTCATAAGCTTTAAAGCCAAAGTTTAATTTCGAGTGTTGTTAGGAAACGTATGATTTTACGATAATAAAGCAGCTTAAAAGCCAAACTGAGTTGCACCGTAGCGACTGAAGTATTATTTCCACTTCACAGATTGGTTGCCAAATATGGAAGCAATTAAAACCCTTTGAACCCTTTCATTTAATACAACAAGCAAACGGCGAACGAGCAAAACTAATGAGATTAGGAAAACACAATAATCGTTATTAAACAATTACAGCTGTTAACCTGAAAATGACGTAAAAATTTGAACATGTTATGAGTATGCGTTGAGCAACAGCTCGTGGATGCGTTGAAACAACTTTGCAGTCAAGTTAGAAGAAAATCTGTAAGTTTAAAAAACTGATCAATTATACGAAGGTGGGCTGAAAAGTAATGCCTCCATGGCTGTAACTTTTTTATTTTTTAACCGATTTTCAAAATTCTTTTTGTATCTGATACTCACATTTCTCCTCTATGTAATGCACTATTCACTTTTCGACATAGTCCCCATCCCTTTCCACGCATTGTACCAACGCGTGACTAGTCGGGTGAACCCGTCGGAGAGGAATTCCGGGGTTGTCGTCGACACGAGGATTGAATGGCAGCTTTGGATCCTCTTCTGCAGCACGATAACGCCAAACATCAGAGGGGGTTGCAGCGCCTAGAGTTCAAAGATGAAAAACTGCAGTTCAAAAATGAAAGACTTTGCACCTTGCGACTTTCACCACTTCCCAAAGAGGAAAGAGCATCTTAAGGGGCATGAGTTGCGTTCTGACGACGAGGTGAAACCTGCCGTTCGGTTTTTTTTCCCTCAAAAATTGTTATTTTTCAGGAGAGCCTTTGTAACAACACTGCCTCCCAACCCGCTCCCCAACAGAATTTTTTTTAATCCGTGTCATGACCAGGTGGTAAGCCTGTGCGAATGTACCATTCCGCCATTTCAATTTACTTTGTTGAATCTGTTTTTATTTTTTTGCTTTGGTATAAATATTTTATAAACAATTTTTTATTAGACTCATTCTGAGTTTTTTTAAACACTGAGGAATATTAATTGGGAATACGTGTTATTTTATTGTTTTTATATTCTGATTTACATTATTTTCTACATATTGATTGTTCTAATTCACAATGATGTATGTTCGAATTTTTATTTATTCATTTCTTTTGTATAAGCATTCGATATTATATATGAATCAAATATCTTTATGCTTATCTGAATCCGATGGAAATTAGTGAAGGTGTGAAAGACCTGGCTAGCAACAAAAGACTAAAGTAGCTTACTTATCGGAAACCAAAGGGGAAAATCTTCACCTGCAAAAGACAGTGATTAGGCATATTCTATTCGAAGGAAGCCTATAATTTTCATGGCCAGGATCTTTTAATTTTGCAAACGATTGCTGTCGCCTTTGTTTCCAGCAGTAAAAGTGGCTCCTAATGTTTATGGCGTGACGCTTGCTCGCCATAATAATCGAGTCGAATGGGTCCCCGGTGGATACCTCTCCTTGGCGGCGGGAGTGAGGCAGCAGTTCTGCCTTCCAACGTGCGGTTTATTTATTGAACCACTTGAGCGGAATGCAGCCTCATCAGACAGAATAATGACACTGCTATCTTTATATCACTAGAATCCGAACACAAAGAGCCCTGCTGTGCGGTTTTGCAGGAAATAAATTTAGCGTCTATACCGTTCAAAGTGTAAGTTAGAACGAGTGCGTGAAAGTGATTTACAAATTGAATTTATCTTTTTAATTTACTTTGGAGTGCGATATCGTCAAATAGGAACGATGGGAATTTTTGCAGAGGACCCTTGAAATGCAACAACAATTTTAGACACTTAAATTTTAACAGGAAACACAAGCAGCAGTCATTTACCTGTGTTTCTCCCATTCGTACCTCGTTATTTCATATTTAACTGAAAACAAAATTTTCCTAGATTAAATTTACAAATTTCGGATGCTCAAACTCCCATATGTGCAAAAAAATTAGAAACGCTACTAAATTACAAACAAATTATTTACAAAATAGTTTCTAAGCAAGAAAGTGGAATAATTGTTGGAGACAAGCATCCGTCATGAACTTGAACAATTTCTGAAAACAGAAGTGTAAAAAAAATTACAAACATTTATGTCATAGAAGTTTTGAAAAAGAGTCTATCCCCTCCCCCCCTTGCTTACCATTGACATAAACTGCTCTCACATAAACACCTCATAGATTTTAAATAAAAGTGCATGCTGACTAATCTGAAGTTGATATTTTCGTTCGCCAACCATGTTTTTGTTGTCTTTATTGCATAGCAAGAACCATTGTCTGATTGTAATATCAGATCATCTCACAGTAGGCCAGGATGCTTCAAAACCTGGCCAAAAGTGATTTTTTTAAACTTCAAATTTTCCACCAAGTCTTTACTTTTCTTTGAAGATAAATGAACACCCTTTTAGTCAACATGACACCCATAGGAGTTGGACGCGTCTATATTTTTCCAGGACGGGTGAAAGTTGCAGTTTTAACTGACTGGTTGGGATTAGAAAGAACTTCTGTAATTCTATCGAGTTTCATTATTGTTAAATCTTAAATTTATTTTGCATTTCTGGAATGGATGATCTTACTTTTCAAACCCGCTTATCCGTTAGGATCGCGGGGGCAGCAGCCCTATGGAGGATCTCCAGCGATTGCGATCTTCCGCCATCAGGCGCATGTCCTCCCTGGTAATACCCAAGCGACTCGAACCGAGATTCTCCATATAGTCTAGCCACCTGGTTCTAGGCCGACCCCTTGGTCTCTTACCCACTAGCTTGAAAATAACAACTGCCTAGGAAGACCAGTTTGCGGCATCCGTATCACGTGGCCATACCAGCGCAACTGAGATCTCTCAATGCGGAGAAGTAGCGACTCAACACCTAAAGACTCCCTTATTGTGCTGCTGTGCACTCTATCTAGTAGGGTAGTACCTGCCACACCTCTCAGAAATCTCATTTCGGCCGCTTGTACCTGCGATCGCACTCGTTCGGTCATTACCCAAGCCTCATGACCATAGGTAAGAATGGGGACAAAGATAGATTTGCAGACGGAGAGCTTGGCTTTGTTATCCAGCTCGCCTTTCGTTATCACGGATCGCCACAGTTCACGTCTGACACAGCTTGCTGCCCCGATCCGAGCATCCCGAGATACTTTCTCCCGAATTTCTCCTGCCGTCATCATTCGTGAATGCAATCCCGAGATACTTGAATTTCTCCACCTGTCTCAATGAGGCTCCCCTAACAAACTGGTCACTCTTTCAGTTAAGAAATTTTGTGTTTATCGAGATCAACAAACTTACTGGGATTCAAAAATTTGCTTTAATAGCCTACTTAGAGTGTTTTTAATGTTGTGTAAAAATACTAGTTGCGAATAACTTCGAATTTTATAATTACAGTAGTTTTAGTGTTCTGATGCATAGTGCATTTTTTAGCACAGATGTGCATGCAAATTTTCTAAGTTGAGTCCGGTAGGTCCAAATTGATAAACCTGTATAAATGATTGATACAAAGAAGTTGGCAGTGAAATCTATAAATATTAAAAACTATATTTTAATTTACATTGAATATATGATACTAAAAGAAGATTATATAAACTATACTTCGTAGTAAGATAAATGTGTAGCATATAATCATCTTTAAATGGTTGGATGTCCTTTTCGTCTTTAGTGTTGGCATATTTTACTACATTGAAACCTGTGTTATTTGGTATGTACTGGCATTTGTGGTTGTTGTACTGGCATCTCTCTTCGTAACATTTTTCTATTTTCTTAGGCTATATTTTGTATGAACATGGACGACAACATAAGTGACTCAGTTAATTGCAGTGTGTTTGATTTGTCGGAAGCAGAGTCCAAACCTGTCTCTGTCACAGATTGGAAATAGTAGTAAAACACAATTGTTGACGTGTGCGGAAGAACGGCAATGACCCGGTCAAGAACAGGAAAAACTGACTGGGACAAATGCTTGCTTTGTCATTAGGAAAAAGGGAAGGAGCGCAACAAATATGAATGAGAAAGTTATGGAATTGTCTAATTTTGACTACAAGCTGCATGTCAGGGTCAGCACAGCAGGAGATTTGATAGCTGCAGAAGGAAAGTATCACAGTTCCTGCTTGTTGAGTCACCAACAACTGAAAGAGACCTCGAAAGCGACTAAGGCAGATGAGTGGTGCTGCGTTTGCATGACTGGCGGTAGTTGCCATTCCAACAATGAAAGTTTAGATTTTTACAACAATGAAATTTACAAAGATTAAAGTTTAGGTCAAATTTGGACGCCCTTCGTAATTTTTACGTCGCTGTATATGGGAGTTTAAGTATATGAAAATTTTTTAATAATCTGCTTAAATGTAAATGATTTTAAGCAAGGAGAATTCTCCAAATTTGTATCTTCCAAAATGTTAACACCACTTTCCCTGACAGTGGGTTACCACTAAGTGGAAAGCGGTTCTGGTAAATAATCTACACTAACACTTCCAAATGTTTTAATTGTTGAAAATGCTCGTTTTACTCATGTGGAGATAAAAGCTTCTTGTTTGCCTCATAAATATTACAGTGAATTTTAAGTTCTTGTAGGAGAATGCAGACAGTTATTTTTAGAAGCAAATTATCTTATTCATTACCGTCCATTTCAACATATAAATAATTTCTTTGTTCTCGCCTGTATTTTATTTTGGGAACTTTTCACTTAACAGATTTATTTACATTGCTAATGTAATTTAATTCATAAACGTTTTTTTATGATTACCTTTATGAAGTAAGCCTGAAATTAGACAATCCTTACGATAATTGTAGGGTGAGTCAATAGTCTGTTACCCCCCCTCCCCCATACAATTTCAAGTCGAGTGGAGATACAACGATATAGGAAGTTAGGTAGGGAACTAAACAATGGTAGCGTCAAATTTGACCTTTGACTTCGAATTTTGCACCTTGCAATCGTTACAGGTAGAGGAAAATTTTCGATTATACAGTTGTAGAATTCAAAACGCTGATTAAAAATAAACTCACAACAACAAAATGAAATTTTAGATGCAAATGGTATCTTTGCTGCTTGAACATTCCCTTTTATTGCATTGAAACGGGAAGTTGGAAACTTCTAGAATACTATCTAGACAAGTGTGCAATGTAATTTGCATTTTTGTAACATGGTGAAATAAATTGCCTACAGCAGGATTGGAACTCTTAACTCGTTTTTGAAGATGGGGAATCGGTATGCACCAGATTGAAGATTAAACTGGAATTGTAAGTCCCTGAGTAATGGATGAAAAGGATGAAATGGATGAAAACGTGACAAACGCGAACATACATGCCCTTGGTGGGATTCCAACCCGCGACACGTTAGTTTCGAGAGTGACTAGATCTAAACCTTAACGCTCTCGGCCGCCGAGCTAGCTGTAGTGTGTTTATATTTTATCTTGTTTGTTTGTTAAAATCGGCGTTTAGAGCTCTATAACTCTACAATTGGATATACAGGGTCAGGACACCTGCTAGTATCCGGAATAGCCACCTTTGGCGGCAAGCACAGCAGCTAGTCGACGTGGCAGAGAGTCAATAAGTCCTAGGAAGGTGGTTGCAGGTATCTGGGACCATTCGGCGATCAGTGCATCCCGTAATTCCTTCACCGTGCGTGGTGGAGGGTCCAGCTTGCGGACATGGCGATCGAGATGATCCCACAAATGTTCAGTGGGGTTGAGGTCCGGGGAGTTTGGTTGCCATGGGAGTAGCTTGAATTCATCCTCATGGTCCTCGAACCAGTCATGGACAATTTTGGCAGTATGGCAGGGAGCATTGTCCTATTGAAAGGTGCCATCACCCTGACGAAACACTGTCGACATGAAGGGGTGTACCTGGTCTGCGACGATCGTCAGACAACGAAAAGCATTCAGTGTACCCTCCAGCGGTATCAGTGGATTCACACCATACCAGGAAAACATCCCCCAAACAGTCACACCTCCCCCACCAGCCCCTCGTCTGCCAACGATGGTGTCGGGATGCTTGTTCTTAGATGCTTCCCGGCGAATTCTCCATCGTCCGTCCACTCTGTTCACCAGAAACCGCGACTCGTCAGAGAAAGCAACCCTTTGCCACTCGGTTGAGGTCCAATGGCGATAGTCTATTGCGAATTGGAGGCGTTTTCGGCGATGAATAGGCGTCAACACCTGCTCCGGAGCCCCAACCTCAAGTGGGATCGTTGCACTGTCTTGGTGCTGACACGCCTAGTGACCCCCCCCCCCCCCACTGTTCATTTGCTGTGTCAGTTGCTCAACAGTGTCACGCCGATTCGTAACCGACGCTCGCCTCTAGGATCGATGGCCCGTGGGGCCCCACAGTTACCTCTTCGGTTGCTCGAAACTGTCTTGTTGGTCCAGTCGCGGTACACTTTCACAAAGGTGGCCGTTTCTGAAATGCTGCCCCCCTTGGCCCGATAGCCAATGATCATCCCCTTTTGGAGGTCCGACTGTCCACGTGCTCTGCCCATGATGGCGACAATTGCTGTGTTAACGGATGCTACTACACGTCCGCTCTTGTCAGCTTTTAATGATATGCAATGATTTTTCATCTACATACCATGGAACGTTCCAGCATGCTCAAGGAGAGGTGGTTATATAAATGTGCCCCGACCTTGTATATCTCTATCTGTAACGGTTACAAAGAAAATACCCAAACAGCATTAAGGAAGTAGACCTAACGCTAGAGCGAATTGGACGCCTATTCATCTTTTTATACAGGCTGTTAATTCTTTAGACCAAGGAAAGAACTTCATCATGGTACAAATTGATATCTCTAAAGCTTTTGATACGATTTCCCGTCAACAACTATTCCCCCCCCCCCCCCGGATTCTATGCGTCCCACCGTGGAGTGATTCAAGGTTCAAGCATAGTCCCATTCCCATTGTTATTCGCTGTTGCTACCTCCACGTTATATTCATACGAGTTTAAGCTCCAAAGCTATAGTTATGTTGACGGCAATTTGTTGTTTACATATTATGAAATTAAATATCAGGAGGTAATCAACACCTTCGTACAGCATAATATTACATTGATGGAAGATTTTTATCGACTGCGGGGTATGAAATTCAACTCCTCAAAAACGAAAACCCTTACGTCCCGGAAGGCAAAATTTAGGATTTTTAGGTTTTTACGTTTGACATACCTTACAATTTCATGCACAATATGATATGATTATAACCTGTCTGAAAAGATATTGTTTTTTAATGAAAAGACTTCGATAATTTCTATCCAATACAGAGATAACTGAGGTGAGATTCAAGCTAAAGTACTTTCCTGTCTTCCAATGTGAATCGTCGTCTTTCAAATGTCGTTTCAACGGTCCGAAAACGTGAAAATCGCACTGTGCCATGTCAGGACTTAGGGAGGATGTTCTAGGAGGTTGCTCCGTTGTCCTGTTGGCCGCATGAGAGGCGTGGCGTTGTCCTGTTCAGCAATTATATGGGTTAGCGTGACTTACCATAGTCTTCAACGTATTAAAGTCGCCTATACCGACATTCTGAGAGTTGCTTTTAGGGCCACCAATCGTTCAACTAGAAGATATGAGATACATTGCATGATCAAAAGAGTTGGGACACCTGTTGTTCTACCGTAAAGCCGCAAAAAGCTTCAGTCAGTTGTGTGTAGGACCACCCCGAGCTGCTATCACTGCCTCCACCCTACATGGCTTACTGTTCACAGGTATTGACCTCCATACCTCGAGGAGTGTCATGGTCAGTTCCTGGACAGATGTAGGGCGAACCATCCTGGATCTCACACGTCTTTCCAATTCGTCCCAAAATTGTTCGATGGGGTTGAGATCAGGACTCTGAGCGGGCCAATCCAGTTCTTCAACCCGCATCTCGTCAAACCAGTCGGATATGGATCTTGCTTTGTGGCAAGGCGCATTGTCGTGCTGGAAGAGGAACGGCCCGTCACCGAAGTGTTCCCACAGCGCTGGAAGTGCCCAGCTATCCAGAATGGTCCTGTAGCCATCAGCATTGAGGCTTCCGTCCGCCTTGATGAGCGGGCCCAGTCCAGTCCAGGAGAAACGCCCCAGGTGTTCACAGGGGTGTCCCAACTCCTTTGATCATGTAGTGTAGATATGGAATGCGATACCGCTGAATATTCGCTCCACAGCGATTGATTGCGGCTTACTAAAATGTTCAGTGGCGTGTGTCCATTTCTAAAGACTAATGAGAGACTATTACATGGTTCATCTAAGTGATTAGGAAGAGTGTTTTATCTCTAGTTTCTAAATTCTGACGATCCCGTATCACTTCGTGTGTTTATTTTCCTATATTTCCCTTCCCCCACCTTTCATTTTTGTTCCTTCGGAATGCTAGATGATAATAATAATAATTGGAAGGTGCAAAATTCGAGATCAAGGTTAAATTTGACATCACCATTTAGCCCCTACCTGACTTCCTATATAATGCCTGCAACAGATTATCTCCACTCGTTTTGAAATTGTATGGGGGGTAACAGACTTTTGACTCACCCTATATAATAAAGCCTTTATTTTCCTTGAGAAATTGCTTATAACTCACAAAACTATCTTTTTGCATTATTCTCCTAACACCGAGATCTTTCTATTTTCTTGACCGTCGAATGATTTTTAACGACTCAATTTATTTCTTAAACTTGAACGTGTGCGACGCCTTTCTTCTTCAGACAAAGCGAATCCAATTAATTCATTCAACCGTTAAATTGAACTATTTCTCATCTTGGATCCGTTTAGGTCCAATTACTAAAGGATAAACACGCAATTATCTGTTCCAAAGAAAGATACTATTGTAAAAGAGTCATTCTGTCGTCAGTTTCAACTAACATTAGCAAGAACCAAAGCGAGTTTGAAAAGACGATTTGAGTTATGTTTACTTAGAGTGCATTTTTATGAGTAATTTATTTTTCTATATCAATTTCAATTAAACTTTTATAAAAAAAAAAAAGTACACTGGAAGAATTGAATTAATTTTGAGGACAGAATTTCATTTTGGGATACGCTGCTTGACAATGAAACTATTCAATCATCGGGTTTCGTGAAATCTTGTTCTAATGCAACTTACAGGCTAAAATGAAGCAAGTATTATTACCATTGACCCATATGATGATGATATGAATGAAGTTAGAAGAATCTTAACAAATCGACGGCATGCTCTCTATAAGTGTATATGCATTAGTAAGTGAAATTCTTGTTAATGTGGGCAATGCTCTTGCATGCAACAACGAGGAGGTATACTATCAGGTCAAGCTCATAGTGCGAAAGCCCTGCTTTAGCTTTTTGATTGGTTGAGGCTAACTATGCGCTATCTAAAAGAAAGATAAGGACGCGGAACTTAAGATGTAGAAAATTTGAAAATTTTCTAGGATGAGGCTTTATATTGCTTAGAATGCGATCGATGTTCTATAGTATTGCTTGCCAAAATTTACCTAACAGATTGTGCAATAAATTGTATTGCTTGCCAAAACACAACACCGATCACAGTTCAGATATAGGTCGAATGCTGTCTAGATGAAAACCTTTTTACAGACTTTTGTAAAAGAAAGTACCGTAATTTTTGGATAATAATACGCGCATTATACAATAAAAAATAAAAGAAACCGTCACTGCGCATTATACAAAAGTCCGCATAATATTCCGATTTTGATGTGAAAATTCCAAGCTGTATGTGAAACTTGCTTTATTCTAAAAAAAAAATACGCAGTTCTTTTAAAAGCTGCTGTCTGCTCTCAATGGGAGGAGTGGATGCAGGAATTGGATCCGTTCTTTTACGACGTCAGAAATCTGCCAATGGGTGCATACTGCTTGGCAGCGACTTAAAGTAACCATAATAAAAATGCTCTTATAAAAGCAGGGATTACCCCTGGCTACCATATTGAGGATCTTGAGGAAGATGAGGAAGACGAACAAGGGGTAATGAGACCTAACTGTGAACTGTATGATCATGTTTGGGAAATCTTCTGTGCTGAAAGTGACCTTTCTAATTATGAATGATTTGAATACCTGGTCATATTTTTTTTGAATACCTGGGTGCGTATAATACGCGGAAAAGTTTTCCAAAAGCTACAAAAAAATAGATGCTCATTATACACAAGTGCGTATTATAATCCAAAAATTGCGATATATTGCTCTGATTTCTTCTATCCGCACTCTGCTCTTATGTAGTCTGTCCAAAAAAAATGCGAATTGGGCTTCTATGGTGACCTTGATATGACCCACTGGCAGTGGAGGAGCCTCTGGAGAAGCAAGAACTTTCGGACCGACGAGGCAAGCTTATAATTCGAGGTGGTGCTCTGAATTTGCGCTTGTCTACGATGGAGATTGATGAAATACTGAACATCAAATTTTTGGTGAAACTGGGAAAAACGCTCAGGAAATTCATGAAATGTTTTTTCAAGTGGGTCAAGAGTGGGTCTTTTCAAGTGGGTCGACAACTCTTGTGGATTGAACACCTTGAAGACCTGATCTTTTGATATACCGGTCAGTTTACTGTCCTGGAAATGGTAGCTCCAGCTAGACGGGCTCCCACAATAACTCCTTTTTGGAACTCAGGTCTGCTGTTTTCCCCATTTTGCTGAACTTGAGCAGCTGCAGCTTGTTCCTACCCTGTACCTGCAGCTTGGAATGAGCATTCATTTGCATATCACAATCATTTCTGACCTGTGACCCCGCTTTACTTATGAGTACAGTAATCCATCATGGGTTTCTAATTCATTGGGCAGTGTGTGTATAAACAGAATATTCCGAATTTGGATTGAAAAATTCCCTTACTCGGACATATCTATTGAAAAATTCATTACACGGAAGAAATTGATCACTGAAAGCGAATTAGAGGAATTTCAAAGGAAATTTCAAGGTGCAGAAAATATTGCGCAAAAATTGCCACATAACACTCAGGCAACAGAAGAACACGCCTTAACGAATGAGCATGAAATGATCAACAATGTAAATAAAGATGATGAAACTATTCAACGACTCCAATTGCGTTTATATGAAAAAGATGAACTTAATAATAAACAAGAGGCCTTAAGAATGAAGATTCTTAATCACATAAAGGAAGCCAGAGGACGCGTAAGACTGCCAGTTTTGAAGCTAGTATCAAAGAAAGAACTGACACAAAAGCTAAAAGACCTTAATAGTTATAGAAACGATTTGACAACGATGGGAAAGACAAACCAGCTAATCTACAGTGCAGCAACCATCGTAACTAAAGAGCTGGGATATAAGATAAAGAAATCTAAGCAAAAGAAAGACTAACACCAAAATAAACAATCAGACTTGAAAGCAAGATTAAGAAGTTGAGAGCGTATGCTAGTAAATTAAAAGAAATGAAAGAGAAGAAACTGGCGAATGCCAAAACGAAGCTGTACTTGGTAAAGAAATACAATTTGAATAAAAAAAAAGTGAAAGAAGCTTTCTGAACTGTTAAGCAGAAATTTACAGCATTTGCCAAGAAAGTCTCCAGATACGACAATCGAATTTCTCAGTATAAACAAAATTTACTATTCCTTACGAACAACGAAGTTTCTTCGTAAATGGCGAAGCTGAGGTTAGGTTAGGTTAGGTTAGGATGGCCCAATTGTTCACATCCGATTGTTCCGATTGTTCACAGAAGTGAACAAAGAGGAAATCCTAAACTATTGGAAAGAGCTATGGGATGGTCCAATGAATTATAATGAGAAAGCAGATTGGATAAAAGATGTTGAAAAAGACCTGAAAGGGCAAAACTGGCCATAACTAAACAGCTGATTGGGAAAAGGACCAGAAAGATAAAGAATTGGTCAGCATCAGGAATAGACGAATTGCACGGCTTTTGGCTTAAACATCTGACTAGCCTACATGCGCGAATTGCCGAACAAATGAACGTATTGTTTACAAGGAGGTAAAATTGAAAGCTGCTTGACAACTGGAAAGGGTCAAGATAAATGGGCAATCCCAACTACCTTTTAAATTATTGACGGGTATAATATCCGATGCTATACAGGATTATTTAGAAAAGAACAATTTATTCCCTACTGAACAGAAAGAAAACAAGCGAAACTCAAGGGGAACAACAAAAAAAAAACAGCTTTTAATAGACAAAATGATCCCAGAAAACTGCAAACAAAGAAAAACAAATTTGCACGTTGCCTGGATTGATTATAAAAAAGCCTACGATTCACTTCTACACGACTGGATACTCATGTGCTTGGAAATGATTGGAATTAGTGACAACATCAGCAGTTTTGTGAAAGAAACTATGGCTTCTTGGACAACACAACTAACGCTAAATGGAGAAAGTGTGGACGAAGTCAACAGCCAACGAGGTATCTTTCAAGGAGACTCACTTTCTCCATTATTTTTTGTAATAGCATTGATACCACTGTACAAGATACTTAACAAAACAGGCCATGGATACCAACTTTCAAAGATGTCACCAAAACTAAATCGCCATGGATGACCTGAAGTTGTATGGGAAGACAGCATCAGAAATTAAATCACTGCTGAATACATTTCGGATCTATAGTATTGACATATTAATGAAATGAATTTGGCCTAGATAAATGCGCAACTTTGAATGCCTGTTGCTATCTGTCAATAGTACGGACCAGGTGCACCCGTACATGCTCACGATGTCCCCCCAATGTGATGGTATGTTCCAGCAGGACAATGCACCCTGCCACAAGGCACGTCTCCTTCTTGATTGGTTCGAGGAACACTCTACTGACTTTCGAGTGCTCCCTTGGCCCGCTGGTTCGCCGGACATCAATCCAGTCGAACATCTGTGGGAGCACCTTGATCGCCATGTTCGGCAGCTGGACCCTCCACCTATGACTCTTGAAGCTCTGTGAACAGCGCTTCAAGCGGAATGGACTGACAAATACCGCGCACTTCTTGCGTCCATGCCACGACGCCTAGCACCAGTTATAGCGGCGAAGGGTGGCTACTCACATTACTAAGCGGGTGGTCATAATTCAGTGATTAGATTTTTAATTTTGTTCATGTCGAAGTAAATATTAGAAAAATGGAAATTATGACAATAGAAAATTCAGAGGGCATCGATAGTTTCCCGAAATCAGATTCCTCTGTTATTTATAGTGTAGGTGCGGGGGAAGCGTAGGTGCGGGTGAATTAATTTTCTAGGATAAAACTACTTTTTCCTCTTTCTTTCATTGTATGAAAATTTTATCAACATCTTTTAATTAGAGTGAAGATTATTATTAAATTAAATTTCTTTTAATTTCGTATTTTTTATAATAATTTAATATTTTTAGCAAATGGATTATTGGAATTGAGGAAAAGTTTCAGAAAATATATATATTTTTTTCGGAAATATTTATTGCTTAATTTTAACATTTTTTGTCAGTTTCATACGAAAACCAAATTTTGTTTTAATTTTCAGTGTCAATAATCTCAATGAGAATTTGTTCAAAACGTAAAGATTCCCGTTGAAATATACATGGATGGAATTGGTATCCCGGCCCTTATGCGCTAAGCCAGGGCGCCACCGTTTTGATGACGTTTCATGATGCCATCGGTTGGTACACGTTTTCGCTTACTGTCCCCCTCTCGTAGTTTTAACACTAGAAACACCGGAGCAGTCATTTTGACTATTTTTCGTTTTATAACATTGGACGTTTTTAAATTATTGACTTTCCCTTTTTAGGACTTTTATTATTTAATCTTCTTCCTCTTAAAATATCAAATTAGGTACCATTTGAATATGATTTTTTTGATTTATAGACGCTATACCTAGAACCACAGCGGCCAGTCAATTTGTCTGCTACATTATAGCTCGCACCTGTTATTTTAATTACTGCTTGCTTCGCACAATTACTCAACTACAATGATTTTTCAATTGAAAAATGGAAGGAAAAATTCTGCGACCCGGATTCGAACCAGGAACCTCGATTATCATGGCCGATGCCTCTACCAATTGGGCTATCGCAGACACCACGGACAGCCAAGCTGTCTCAAGGTGTCTTAAAGACAACCAAGTTGTCACGGTTGAAAGCCCAATGGGAGACAGGAACCTGGTCCGCAGATCGAGAATTTCTCCACTCCAAACATTATTTCTTGTAAACTTAAATTTATCTTCTCTTTACGTAAATCTTCAAATAAGCAATGAAACAAAAGAAGTTTAAACAAATCGAAGCGAACATAGCATCCGTAGCATCGGCTCCGTATGGCTGTAGTTTTAGCTGCAGGCGTTAAACACATCACCTGGTCTACTGCGCATGCCCATCCAGAAAATATTTTCGTATATAAAACGTCCAGAACGTCACGGCCTGAGCGTCCGCAGCTCTGTGTGGCCATTTACATAGAGAATAAAGGCGCATATTTTTTTTGGACGCGTAGCGTCCATCCCATCCGTCGCGTCCTTAGCGCTCTGTGTGGCCGTAGCTTTACTAGTTTTGAATAAAATAATTTTGAATGTCGAGAAAAATAATTTTATAGTTGTTTTGTAATAAAAAAAATAGGCATTTTGATCCTCTGAGAAATGATTGCTATTATTCATTTTTATAAGTGTTTTCTTTTAATTTAAGAAAGTATATATGTATGAAAAGTAAAAAAATAATGCGAAGTATCAATTTTCAAATATTTTAATTTTATAAATGCCTTTCGTGAAATATTCATGTCTAATTTTGACGTAAAAAGGGTTTTTTTTTAATTTCTTTCTAAAAGTTACGGTTTTTTAGATAATATTGAAAAGTTTTTTGAGGTATTCTATTAATAATGAGGTAAGTTAAGTGATAGGTAAAAAATATTCATGAATTTCATTTTCGAACATTAAAAAAAAATTTAAAATGAATTTAGTCTCCTTATAATGGGGAAAATCGTGAAATAATAAAAACAAAATTAAAATTAAAGTCACCAACAATAAATGGACACTACTTTTTAACAACAATCACCCTAATATACAATAGCCAACGATCATAACCAACAATTACAATCAACTTAGCTTCATCACCTTTATATCAATTGTTAAATTCTTATTTAAACTGTTTTCAACATTCAAATATTTAATCAACTGATGATGAGAAAAAAATTCTCCAAAACGTTTTTATATGAAATTTATCCCAAAAATTTGGATCAACCCTTCAAAATTTCATCTGGACTTCAAGATTATCGTTTTCCCCTATCAACATTATCTGCACAAGAACTTCATCTACATCCTCAATAGACTGGTTTTATTTCTACCATCAACAACATCTTCAATAGACTACATCCTTGAGTTTTCTTTCATCTCCCAAGTTTCTTCAAGATTGGTGACTTTAATTTTAATTTTGTTTTTATTATTTCACGATTTTCCCCATTATAAGGAGACTAAATTCATTTTAAATTTAAATTAATCATTTAAACTCCTTAAATCGATAATTAAAAAAAAAAAAGTTTCAAAATGCGGTCTCACAGACCGCGCGCCACCATCCGTGTTACAATCACCCGCGCCACCTCTGGGGCTTACCCTTTATTTCAATTTCACTGAAGTCAGAAGAGCTTAGATTTGATTTAATCATAAAAATTTGTTTTAGAGAAAAAAATAATTTAATAAACAAACAGCAAGGCTTTACTCAATGACATTTAATGCTCTAAAAGTTTGGTCGGATTGTAAACAGCACACCAATTTTTATAAAATTACGCTCTAATATTTGTGAATATGAAAAAAATAGTCTGAGGAAATCTTTTTTTTTTTTTTGTTTTCTTTTCATAAAAACGTTCACATTACATTTGTTCCATAGATAAAATTAGGAATGGAAAATATGCATTAATTTGACAACTTTTCTTAACAAATCAGTTAGTTACAGGGTTTATATCATTCATTCAAAAAATAATAAATTACATGTTGTTTTCATCACATCTACAAATAATTCGGGCATTCCTTTTCTTAGAAGGGTAAAATATATAAGGGATTTCAAAACATTAACTTTATGATGGCTTTCCTAGTTTTTATGTTTTGTAAATTCAAAATATATTCTCGTAAAAATTTAAACTTGTTACCAGAATCACCAACACCATGAGAAATGGATTTTGAGAGTTCGTATTTTTTTTATTTTTTTTTTTTTACAATTTTTGGTTTTAAAAAAGTATGTATTCTTAATTTAAAAAACCTATTTTTCTTGCATGAAGAATGGCGAAAATATTGTATGCAAACGTAAAGTACATTTAAAGAAGTCCACTGTCTCTTTATCTAAAATTAATACTTAACATACAATTAATGCTCTTGTCTATACCTATAATATAAAGTACCGCATGAAGTATAAAGCAAGCAAAAACTGTTGCAAGAAAGAAGTGTGATAAAATTCTGTAAACATTTCTAAAAAAAAAAATGAAATCCAGGAATGTGGGTGGCTTTGACTCTAAACACAAGGTTTAGACGAATATGTTATGAAATAAAAAGTTTAAAAAAAATTAACCTGGCTAATGAGGAAGTGTACTTTGAGGCAAATTAGGTCTCATGTTTTGGGTCATTATAGGATATGAAACCAAAGAAGTACTAGGGGCGGTCATGGACATGGCAATACTTTGTGATAGGGATACAGGAATAGCCTGCGCGAGTGACACACTTACAGGTGCGATTGTTGTCCCAAGAGGTGCAGCGGCTGCAGCAGCCAATTGAGTTTGTAGAGGATTTGGAGCAGCAGCTCCTGCTAAGTCATTGCTTATTGTCATAGGGACAGCTGCTGTGGTTTGAATCGTATTAGGGTTGAGAGTTTGTGTCACTGTTGGGATGGTCGTTTGTTTGCCAAGACGCAGCTGAGCGTTTTGGTCGAGGAGAAATTCATTAGTGGCTGTAAGATCGGCCACCTGTTTTTTAAGCTCTTCCACTTTGCGTCGTAGTAAAACATTTTCTCCTTCGACCAGCGTATAGTCCGAAGAAGGCAGTGACTGTCTCATTCCCATGGTAATCATGCCTAAGTTGCTTGGTGTGCACGAAAAGTCATCGAGATGTCGACGTTTTGGAACGGGATCGTAGTGATCGAATCCATCGAAATGATCAAAGTGATCAAACCGTTCACGCCGACGAACGTGACTAATCTCCACGTCGTAGTCGGAAGAGTTTACATGGCGGAACTTGCATCGTCCTGCGCGTCGGCAATCACCCTTGAGATAATCCTTGCAGACAGGAACCTCTCCTCGTGGCCCGGTTGTCTCTTGGTGAATTCCTTTGCCCATGACGACAGCGTCCAACACATGTTGTGGCAGATCACCCGTCGATCGGTAGTACTCCTCATCTTCCCTGGTGCAGTGGATAAACTTGCAGTTCCCTCTTCGGCATTCCTTGTTTTGGTAGTCGTGGCAGAAGATGTATTCGATTTTCCTGCCCAGCTCCTCCGCCTCGCCTGGCTCCGGGTGACGGTATTTGCAGCGCTTGCCGCGGCGGCACACATTGCGCAAATAGTCGCGGCAAATGCTGTCCTTGTCGCAAACGTCGCCGTTCACTTTCTTGTCGCGACTGTCGCGGCTGTCATCGTCTGACATTGTCGAATGCACGACGGCTGCATGCAACTTTTCACTATACACGCTGATTTCTGCGTTTCGTTCGATGTTTGATTAAGGATTGAAGACCGCTTCTGTAAGGGGAAAAAAACAAAAATCTTAGTAATATCTTTCAATTTTTTAAAATAACAATGTGTAAATAAATTCATTTAAAACGAGCGGTTCTCAACCCTTTGGTCCTTTCAGAGGTCTCCCCATTCATGTACCACCAGTGATAATACGAGACATTTGTAGACAAAAATCACCAGAATTCCAAAACATCTGGCTTCTTTCATGACATGGAGAATGGGCAGTCTACTACCCAGGTAGAATGCAATATTTCGGGAGAAACACTAATTAGCTGGCCGAACCTCCTTGGAGGGCTTTAGGGTTCGCTATCCCTACAGTCTACCGTATCCCTGGTGTCACTGTAAATCCCTTGCTTGGCTTGGTCAAGGATGGGGAGCGAAACTACCACTGGTTGAGAACTGCTGATTTGAAAGAATATAATCTAACTTTGATATACACTACATGATTAAAGGAGTTGGGACACCTGTTGCTCTACCGTAAAGCCGCAAAAGGCTTCAATCAGTAGTGTGTAGGACCACCCCGAGCTGCTATCACTGCCTCCAACCTACATGGCATACTGTCCACAAGTTTACGGTATGTGTCGACAGGTATTGACCTACATTCCTCAAGGAGTGTCGTGGTCAGTTCCTGGACAGATGTAGGGCGAACCATCCTGGATATCACACGTCGTTCCAATTCGTCCCAAAGATGTTCGATGGGGTTGAGATCAGGACTCTGGGCGGGCCAATCCAGTTCTTCAACCCGCATCTCGTCAAACCAGTCAGATATGGATCTTTCTTTGTGGCAAGGCGCATTGCCGTGCTGGAAGAGGAACGGCCCGTCACCGAAGTGTTCCCACAGCGCTGGAAGTGCCCAGTTATCCAGAATAGTCCTGTAGCCATCAGCATTGAGGTGTCCGTCCAACTTGATGAGCGGGCGCAGTCCAGTCCCACAATTACGGTATGTGTTCGCAGGGGTGTTCCAACTCCTTTGATCATGTAGTGTATTACTATTTATAAAACACTTTCAAGGAGTAATATAGAAAAAGAAATTAACCAATAGTCCTGATAGGCAGGAATCAATAGCAAAATCGATTTCGTGTGTCGTTAAAAGCAGATACAGCTATTCGTGGAATGTAATTCAAACTGAAGAACCAGAATCTTCATTGTATCAAGTCGCTTTAGTACCTAAGACCCGTTTCGTTAACCTAAACTGACAATGGCCTAAGAATGAAAGGCATATCTTGCAAGGTTTCAAAGATAAAGGAACACCTTAAGGAACATGATTGTGTTCTGGCGACGAGGTGAAAGCTACTATTTAATCCTGGTGTCGACAATAACCCCGGAATTCCTCTCTGACGGGTTAACCGACTACTTACGCATTGACGCAATGCATGGAAAGGGATGGGGACTATGTCAAAAAAGCGAATAGTGCATTGTTGCCTCAGAGGACAAATGTCAGTGTAAATGCAAGAAGAATTTTGAAAAGCGGTTACCAAATAAAAATGTTACAGCCATAGAGGCATTACTTTTCAAAACTCACTCGTAAAAATTTAAGTTTTTAAAATAATTAAAATATCTTATATTAGAGCATTTATCGAAAGCAAATTGAGGAGCAGTTGTCCTAGACTCATCTTACAATAACCCTGTTGTTGCAATCAGGAACAAAATAAACCATTATAGAATCGAATAGCCAAGTACTAGTTGTTCTACCATTTGAAACATATTTCCGAATTTTTTTGAATCTTTTGACCATGGGAGTAGCTTGAATTCATCCTCGTGCTCCCCGAACCTGTCGTGGACAATTTTGGCAGTATGGCAAGGAGCATTGTTCTCTTGAAAGGTGCCATCACCCCATATAGTCACACTTTCCCCATCAGCCTGTCTGCCAACGATGGTGTCGGGATGCCTGTTCTCAGATGGTTCCCGGCGAATTCTCCATCGTCCGTCTACTCTGTTCACCAGAAACCGTGACTCATCAGAGAAAGCAACTCTGCCACTCGGCCGAGATCCAATGCGAATTGGAGGTGTTTTCGGCGATGCACAGGCGTCAACATGGGTGCTGTTACCATACGTCTGCTCCGGAGCCCCAACCTCAAGAGGGATCGTTTCACTATCTTGGTGCTAACACGCCTAGCGGCCCTAATGTTCATTTGCCGTATCAGTTGCTCAACAGTGGAACGCCGATTGGTCTAGGCCAGGAGTCGTAACCGACGCTCGCCTCTAGGATCGATGGCCCGTGGGGCCCCATAGTTACCTCTTCGGTTGCTCGAAACTGTCTGGTTCGTCCAGTCCAGGTACACCTTCACAACGCATAAAAGATTCATTTGGCATAACAGCTAAACCTCAACGCGCTGACTTTGCTTATCGCTTTCTGGCGAGGATGATGATGACCTGTGGCCATGGAACATTTTATGGTCAGACGAAGCACATTTCACCATAGAAGAAGTGGTGAGCACGCAAAACTGCCGCGTATGGGGTGCTCGCTCCCCCATATCGTGCATGGAAAGCCATTGCATTCTGAATACGTGACCGTGTGGTTTGGATTCACTGCTGATTTTATTCTAAGCCCCTTTTTCTTTGAGGAAGTGACACAACGAGGACCTGTAAGATGTTTTGTGACAAGTGCACGGTATTGTGAACTTCTTGCACAGCATGTTATTCCTGCCTTGCGAGAACCACTGTCTTCATGCAAGATGGAGCACCTCCTCGTATTGGTCGACAGGTGAAGGAACTGCTTCGTGACAACTATGGAGATGATCGTGTGATCTCTAGTAGTTTTCATATGCGTGGCCTCCATTTTCTCTGGATTTGAACCCGTTTGACTTTTGGCTCTAGGGATATTTAAAAGATCGGGTCTATCAACAAAGCATACGGATTTTGCCCGAGCTGAAAGCCAGCATAGACGTCATGTTTCAGACATTCCCCGAGAAACGGTTCATGCAACAATTGATGATCCTGTGCTACGCTTCCAATATGTCATTGACACAGGGGTCGGACATATTGAACATATGCTGTAATCAAACAAAAACCTTGCCTGCTTGTTTAAAACAATAAAACTACTTTTAAAATCTCCACTTGTCATTCCACAGCGCCACATTTTCACCCGCCAATGACGTCCTCTCGAATTAGGGATTGTGGCCCTCTCGCCAGATTTATCATCCACTGATTTCTTCCTATGCGGTTATCTGAAAAATGTGGTTTGAACATCACGATAGCCATTTCTAAAATCAATTCTGCCATGTTTCGCAGAGACTCAGGAAATCTGGTAAAACGAACATGCTTATGTATTTGCGAAAAAGGACGTACTATTCAACATTTATTGTAACACCTAAAGTTTGTCTTCTAAAAATGAAAGCCAACATTTAAGCTAATATCTGTGATACTTTACTTTCATTTAAATTCTCAAACTGGTACTTTTACGGGCAGCTAAACTTTGGTGTGCGCGACTTTAAACTCGCCCTATATTTCAATATGTTTGTTGATATCCTGCTGAATGTAAGAGATACATTGAAGAGGATGTCAGCACCAGCAAAAAAGATCACAGCAACGAAAGTGATTGTAGAGCTCAAGGTGTATTTGCAGGCCTCCATTTCCGCAAAAATATTCATGGACGAGTTGGTATTGCCACACAACTTGTTACACAAGTGAATGCAAAATTCAGACAGCAATGTTGCCATGACCTTTTTAAATTCTAACAATCTATTATCTTAGGAAAACATGCTGGAAACAAAAACAGTCAAAACAGAATTCAAGCCAAGATCAATATTTATACGAATTACATGCATTGACTGAATTGATATGAAATTAATTAATAGGAATTCAGTTATTAAGTACGGAAAGGTGCTTTATGCTATCAGTGTGGGGAAACGTGTCTGTAACTCAAACTCCTCCAAGGCTATGAAAGATTTTTAAAATCTGTTTTCGTCAGTCGATGAATATGGTTGATGGCACGAACAAGTTACAAATATTATCTAAATCTGTTCAATAGCATGTGCACAAATGGTACCTCTATTTTCCCGCCAAGCAATTGTCAATGGGAAGATATATTAAGTAATATATCAAACAAATCGTAATGACGAGATAGAAGCGGATATAAATTACTATTTTCGCCAATTAATAAATAAGGTTCCGGGAATGAACTATTTTGAAAATGGTTGAAATCGAAACAATGACACGTGCTCTAATAGTACCCTTATGACACCCTCAAAAATGTTTAGTGCTAGAATATGGCATGTAATATATCAAGCGACTTGAAATGATGTGTCAAGAATGAATATAAAGTAAAATTAATGGTAGTCGAAATTGTTTTCAAGGAATCTGGTTTAGTGGAACCATTATGGGTCATTGGAACTTTCAATTCTAAAATATGGCATGTAATATATCAAACGACTTGGAATGATGTGTCATGAATGAATATAACGTAAAATTAATGATATTCGAAATTGGTTTCAAGGAACCTGGTTTAGTTGAACCATTATGGTATAGTGGAACCATTATGGGTCATTGGAAATTTCAGTGCCAATATTTGGCATGTAATATATCAAACGACTTTAAATTTTAAAATTATTTTACTAAGATTTGTTTTTATAATTTATCGGCAAAAATATATGAAATTTAAAAATACATTATTTACTCTAAAAAATTTCATGAATGAATACAACATAAAATAAATGGAAGGGAAGTAAAGCCGTTGGTCCCGTGTAGTCGTTTGCCGGTTGCACGTAAAAGAACCCTTGCCAGGCAAAATTTGCGGCCCCTATAATGCCGTCCTGAAATGACCATAGCAGTTGAAAAGGACGTTAATACCAAGCAAACCAAACCAACTTGTCCTCTATGTAATGCACTATTTACTTTTCGACATAGTTTCCATCCCTTTCCACGCATTGCGCCAACGCGTGACTAGTTGGGTGAACCCGTCGGAGAGGAATTCCGGAGTTGTTGTCGACACCAGGATTGAATGGCAGCTTTGGACTCTCTTCTGGAGTACGATAACGTCCGCCCGCACACGAGTCACCACATACCAGAGGCGTTGCAGCGCCTACAGTTCAAAGATGAAAAATTGCAGTTCAAAAATGAAAGACTTTGCACATTGCGACTTTCACCACTTCCCAAAGAAGAAATAGCCCCTTAAGGGACATGAGTTGGTTCTGACGGCGAGGTAAACGCTGCCATTCAATCCTGGTGTCGACAACAACTCCGGAATTCCTCTCCGACGGGTCCACCCAACTAGTCACGCGTTGGCGCAATGCTTGGGAAAGAATGAGGACTATGTCGAAAAGTGAATAGTGCATTACATAGAGGACAAATGTGAGTATAAGATACAAAAAGAATTTGAAAATCGGTTAAAGAATAAAAAAAGTTACAGCCATGGAGACCTTATTTATCAATCGCCCCTCGTATATCAAACGACTTGGAATGAGGTTTCATGAATGAATATAACGTAAAATTAATGATAGTCAAATTTAGTTTCAAGGAACCTGGTGTAGTAGAACCCTTATGGTTCATTGGAACTTTCAATGCTAAAATATGGCATGTAATATATCAAACGACTTGGAATGATGTGTCATAAATGAATATAATGTTAAATTAATGATAGTCGCAATTGGTTCAAAGGTACGTGGTTTAATGTTATCTTTATGCTCCATTAGAAACTTAGAATATTAACATAGGGCGGATTAAAAATATGGTTCCGCGATTGGTTTAGTTTAACCTTTCGGTACTTGGTTATGTCATTCCTTAATGGTTTATTTAATACGAAGTTGGATATGCACCGATTTTAAGTAAAACTGTTTCAGGCAGTGAAAATTTCTTGTTTTTAAAGTCTGTAAAAATTTAGAAGAAAACTGAATAAAAGAACTGTCAACTTTAGAATTTATTTCGAGCTTCGTGCTGAAATCAAGATCCTCTCGTTGAAACTTTAAGGCATTTTTCCTTGTTATAGCTAAAGCTGAGCTTCTCTTTAAGGCACACAGACAGTCTCACACTCGCTTCTCTCTTTCCACTATGGCTTTCCTTCTCGGACACGATTCGCCCAAAATTCGATTACATTACTTGTGAAGGTCACTGACGCGACACTACTGCTTCGGTGAAGTAGACAAGAAGGCGACACTGGTTCATTATCCCCGTCCTTCGCAGCTCCCTTATACTTATTTAATTTCCTACTCGTTTTTAATGAAAAGGGGGTTTGGGAAAGTCTGCATTTACTCTTCGCTGCTTTATTTCGAGAATATTTGAGAAAACTTTTCTGAAGAAGAAGTGGGAAGGGTAAAAGATGGTAGGGGGGAGAAAAAAAGTCTTCATCAGAATGAAGTGATGAGCGACTCATTGTCGCAGTGCTCTTCAAGAGTAGCGTCGGCGCTTTTGTGTTCCTTCAATGTTAGACAATGAGACGAAGGGGAGAGGGGACAGACGGTTAACGTTTTTCAAAGAACTATTAACGCTTCCATGAAAAACATAGCCGAAAACTTTGAAAAACTTAGCTTTCATTTAAAATACATTGTGTTAGCGCGGCGCCTCGTTTCATTTTGATTAGTTCTCTTAACAACAGAAACTCGAACGATGAAGGGGGGCGGACGAAAAGCGAAAGATAAAACGTATGGAGGAGAAAAATGGAATAGGGAAAAGGAATAAATGGTCCGCGACGTGTCGAAATCGGCTCGCTAAAATCAAAGATAATAGGATGCAAGAAACAAACAAATTGCCTCACTTAAAGGGAAAGGAAAACGATTTTCCCTCCTTTTGATCCGGTAATTAGTTACTTCTCTTTAATGTATGCTAACAACTACCATTGTTTAAACACCGAAAAGTAAACAAAGCAAATGAATTCAGGAAAACACTGAAATATTAATAATTTTTATTAATTTAGAAATACAAATATTTGCTAACAATAGTCTTGCTTGTTTGCCTTTTGCGTCAAACCTCTGAATAATAGACACCTCGGGAAAATTTTCGTGTTCATTATTAGGATGTGTTCAGTACCAACACCTTCTAGATACCAGGCCTCTGTACGGAAGACTCTAACGTCAAACAGTAGGCAGCAAGGCCAACTATAGGCTCCGTGCACAAGCGAGAGGGCGCCACTGAATTTTGCCTACTACAAGTGCACAATTTTATCACCAGACGACAGCCTTATATGTAATCTGTGCTTATTGAGCTATTGAGTTTATGGTTCAACTCCAGGCCGTGAAATTTTTTTTTACTATTTTTCTCTATTTAATTGTTAATATCGGTGGTATGTCGTGAAAAAATCCTCCAAAGACCCATTTTCAGTTTAATTTTAATTCAATTTAATAATTTAATCCAAAAGTAGAAGTTAATAATACACTGCAAATCCAAAATATTTATTTATTTATATCCATGATACATATATGAACATTTCAGTAGCTACGCTACCTTCTTCAGCACGTCTACTTTTAGTATTATTAATTTCAACTTTTTAGTAACCTTCTGCAGTTGTTTTTAAGATTTTGTTTTCATGTAATTCAATGCAATTCAAGACAATTTTAGCCTATGAAAACTGCTCAATTCTGCCACTTGGCGCGCTATCAATTACATCTGCACGGAGCCTATAAATACAGGCCAGGGCAGTCGAAAACAATGTAAAATGTGATTTTCGACTGACCCGGCCTGTATTTATAGTTGGCCTTGCTGCCTACTGTATGACATCAGAGTCTTCCGTGTCGAGGCCTTGTGTCTAGAAGGTGTTGTCAGTACTGAAAAATCCATTTTTTCACTGTGTTTAATTCACAACATACTATTCTTAAGCTGCATTATTATAAAGGATTGTACAGTACAATACGCATTTAGATTTCTACTGTATTTTCCTTTTTATAAGCACTTAGAAGGGTGTTGTGCGCGGCGCAACCGAGCAGAAGCAATAAGCGACATTAAACACTCATAGATTATACCAAACAAAATATTTTTAGTAACTCACGTGTCCGGTATCTGCCTTTGCATAGCAATTCAGCATGTTGCGATTGAATGGGAGTATTACAGATTGAAGTTATATTTAGATCCAGTCCTAGCTTGAATACCAACTTTTGCAATTCTGTCCGAAGATATGCAGTCTCCAACGTTACCAGTGGATTTGAATCCTGGAACGTATCAGCTTCTTGATCAGCGAACTGATGTAATTGACGCATCTCTGGATAATCCTTGAGTCGGCGTTTGTCAGATATTGGTCCAAATATGTGAGATACAGCACTTGAAGATTGGTTGCTTCTGAATTGAATTGATGCTGATGGTCTTCTGACAACGCGTTTACACAACTATTCCACATTCACTTAGGTTCCTGGGGATTTACAGTACGCCAGAATGATTGCAAATAGATGTGAGTTGTCAAATGTGGAAAGCAATTGCAAGCAACGATGCTATTCTTCATCGTCCTTTAGCAGCCCTAGGTTTGAAGCCGCCTGGAAAGTATCTTGCAATATACCATAGGCTTCTTCGACTTCCGCGATTATCTAAAATTTTCGCTTAAAATTGTTATTACACGCATCAAACAGTTATCGAGCTATTTTTCGAATTTCCTACACGTAGAATTGAAGTAGATAACGATTTATAGTTAGTCTTAACGTGGAAATCACTAGGGATGAGGTCCGGACTGTATGATGGGTGGTCCAGACTCACCCACTGAAATGACCGGAGCTTGTCGGCGGTTCTGACTGCCTTGTTTTCAGATCCGTGTCTGATTATTCTCCACCTTTTCGGTCCACTGAAGAAGTTTCTGGCAGGACAGCGATTCCCGTGCAACGATGAAGCCAAGAAGCAGTCCGACTGTGGTTCCACATTCAGCTGGAGGAACTCTACCACAGGGGCATCTCAAATTTAGTGCTGCGATGGGACAAATGTCTGAACCAGTGTGGGGAGTATGTGGAAAAATAGTGTAAGGTACGTAGAATAGTACGTATATTTGTAATTACTTGTATGTACCTTATTTCGGCTAACACTTTCTGGTTCGCCCTCGCTAATTGTTGGTCCGCGCATACTGTTGCTCATGCATTGTCGCTTCGTGACAGACGGACTAAACAAAATATACAGGGTGTTTCAAAAATACTTTTACAAACTTTTAGGGGAGGTAGTATGGGTGTTCTAAGCAAAAAAGTTTATATGAACATGGGTCCGAATTTGAACGTTAACTGATATATGAACAAATAAAAATGCCGCCACCAAGATCAAGAAATTAATAACTCGGGTTCTGTAACGCTAGAACAATAAGTTTCAAAGGAATAATAAGGTATATAAAATTGTGTACACCGTCAAAATTTGATCGTATTCCAACAAGTAGTAGCATTCAAAATCTAACTGTGCTTACATGCGAGTACTAACCAGCACGTGTTATGATTTTGATGCGTAACTTGTTGGAATTCGACCAAATTTTAACGGTATACATAGTTTTATGTATCCTATTTTCCCCCCAAATTACATCATCCTAGGCGAAGTTCCCTCTTTCCTTTCAGCCTATCCCCTCAGGTAGGCGAACTCTGCTCTGATTGGATGTTGGATGAGTCGTTCTTTAATCCAGTCTCTGTTGCTTTCTAGACCTCGTGTATATATTTCGTTATAACATGGCTTTCTTGGCATCGCGTACATGTATATATTATATTTTTTAGTAGGAAAAATGACATAAAACGAGGCTCATCTGCACAGAAAACACGCTATCACGAATTTCAATATGGCCGAATTGACTGGCGGAAGTGGGTTTGAACAACGCCACCTAGACAGAAGGCCTGCGCACAGAAACGTCATATCACACAAAAGCGGCTATTGTTAATCGTATTTCTACCAATAATAAGCCCTAAACTTAGCCGCTTGATGATGATGTAACAATGTATGACGTTTCTGTGCGCAGGCCTTCTCTCTAGGAGGTGTTGGTTTGAAACAGTTGCTAAGGATTCTGGAACTGGAGAGATGCTCACTCGTAGCTGGTTGGCTTCGTATTCGGGGCGACTTCTGATAATTCTAACACTGTTAGAAATCCAATTTGGAGTCTCCAAAACCCGCGCCGTTGTCGCCTCTAACCCGCTTTCCGCAGCGAATTCGCTGAATGTGAACCGACCTTTAGGATAGTTTCCACAAAGAAAGCTATGATTGTGCTGGATTTAGCTACAGTCCGTCCGAAAAGTTTATAGAAATCTATACAATGCATGTATCCAAGGAACAAGAAGAAATACGACTGAGTTCAAATAGGTTTATTATTAAACACATACAACTTGTATTTAACCAAAACCGAAATGACAATAAACTTACATTAGCGTATTGTTATAGCAAATAAATGAAAAGAGTACTGTCCCAAAAATATATAAAATGCATGGGAATCTCAAATTTATAAGAAAACACTTGGTTTTCAAAAGCATATTGATTTTCCGTTGTTTCGTATGACATCATATACACGATTTTCCATAGAAAGAATCAAAGTTTGTAACGTTTTAGGATCTAAATTGTACCAAGCATACTCGATTGATGTCTTGAGTTCGTTGATAGATGAATATTGACAAACTTCCCGAGATAAAATGCCCCACACGTTCTCAATGGGATTCAGGTCAGAACCCATCGGTGGCCAGTTAAGAACAGATACATTTTTTTCTGTTTAGATAATCTTTTGTAGCATTGGATGTACGGATGGATGCGTTATCGTTCTGAAAAATCCAATTCTTTTCTCCCAAAATTTCACCGAACGGAATCAAATGACTTTGTAGTGTCTCTATATACTTTTCTGAGTTTGGTCGTCCATCTAATAATGCTAAGGACGCTTGACCATTATATGAAAAGGCCGCCCAGATGATTACCGAACCACCACCTTGTTGTCTGCTAAAAACTGTTCGGGGCTCTTTCCTTAAATCATGCCCGTAGCTTGAATATCCATCAGGACTATCCAGATTCCATTTCTTTTCATCACAGAAGAGCACACTCAGCTGTTCCATATGACATGTGCTGACGAGCCCACTGCGACCTCTTGTTTTGGTGAAGCTTTGTGAGTGGCGGTTTACGTCTCATTTTCTTGTGAATAAGGTAACCAGCTTCTTTAATACGTCTGTGAACTGTATTCCTTGATATATGCAAATCTGAACTAACAATGATGTTACGTATGGACATTTTCTGGGAGAAAGCCATTCTCAGTATCCGTCTATCATCACGAGAGCTTGTCACACGTGGTCTTCCTGAACGATGTTTTGGTTGGTGTGGCTCTCTACGAGCTAGAACTCGGTAAATAATACTTTTAGAACAGTTTAACGCATTGGAAATGTCATGAACTGATTCACCCTGCGATTTTAAGCTGAATATTCTGGCAACCTTATCAGCTGCCAGCTGGGAAGCTCCAGGCATTTCGTTGATGAGTAAAATGTCGCTCTTAAGCCATTTCACAGCATATTTATACACCCCAAAACTTGCATCATGACTAAATCTTTACATATTGCATAAAATTATGTTGTTCTATAAACTTTTGGGACACAGCATTTTATGAAAAGTAAAATTTTTGTCATGTTTGCGTATTATCAACTTGCACATGCTTTCATTCAAAACCCAAAAACTTTCCATGACGTCATTGACTTCATAGTGACGTAATCAGCAAAACATTGATGTCTATAAACTTTTGGGGCGGACTGTAGAACAGAAGACTAAAGCTAAGAAAATATTCTCTAATATGAAAATCAACTTGACTCTACAGAGAAGAGATGGTCGTCTTTTTTCATACTTATGATCGTCATCAACACGCATCGGATGTCTCCAAAAAAATTAGGACTTAGTACCTTTTTTGAACACTTTCGATAAAGACCAAATGAATTTCTTGCGTTCAGTATGTTCAAATGAGCTTTTGGAAGTCGTCGGCCAAAAGGGTCTATTTGATCTATGGAAATCCGCCAGGGGCATCAGATAGAGCATGACCGAAGAAGAAAAATTGGACTGTTGAGAAGTAACTTTCATTCTTTTTTTTTAAAGTATGTAGTCATGATAGATGATCATCTGTGTTTATTTAAATTTTCAAATTTCAACTTAGAATATCCTTCTGGAGTTGAAGTGCCAAGCCTGACATTTTCCAAAGGATCTCTCTTCTATCTCTCAATTTTTCGCTACTATTACGAAGATTGCCTAAGTATGCTGTTTATTTTTTTTTAAAAAAAAGCTTCTAATCGAATATAAATGAATGCTCGTTCTTCTGAATAAAGAGACTGGAGTTCCTCTTTTTAATGAGTATTGAATTTCTATTGTTGAAAAGTGAAAAAGAAATTACATAATATAAACGTATACAAGACCGCTTTCGCTCTCCCTCTCACTCCTCGCTATTGAATTCCCATCCATCGGCAGCAAAATAAAAAAAAAAGTTTTTTCCTGATGAAAAAGTTGCCGCAGTTGGAAATAAGTTTTCTTTCTCCCTTTATTGATTTATGGAAATTGCATCGACATTATGTACACACGAGGATAAATTGAAGAGGGGGAGAAAGCATAAAAGGAAGGGAAAGACATTGAAAAAGTTTATAGGCAAAAAAAAGAGAGAGAGAGATAAAAATACCCCTGAAATGATGAAAATAAAAAGACATGAAAATAAACAGAAACATGAAAACTGGAATAAAATAACGAAAATTCTATCTTCTAAAGTCGGAAAACTAATTCTTGAATGAAAACATTGCTTATTGTTGGAAATGGTTTTATAATTAAATTTTGCCTTTGCATTAGGATTCTGATTTGTTAATTATCCATAAATGAAACCGGGAAGAAAATTTTATAAATTTTAATACTTCTTGCCGTGGGTTCAAATTAAATTTGTATTATAGGGCATGTCTATTTACCAAGCAGCATTCAATTGATATTTCTATAAAGTTGAATAAACTTATCTTAAGCGATTAGGAAAAAAAAATCCAATTTTCTTAAACACACAATTCTTTTCATGTTTCACTAAATTATCCTCTCAAATTAATTTGGTAGAATATAATAGGGTTGCCTTTTTTCACGGTTCTTGAAAATCAAATATTTGCCGGATTTCATGTAATTGCAGTTACTTGATGAGACAAGCCTCGGTGTCTTCCGTATTTTCCAGAATATAAGTCGCACTAGTGAAAATTCAAGAAAAATCGTAAAAATACAATATACCCTCCATGACAAAAGTTTGGCGATTTTGCAGGTGTCATATTAGTTTACATTTTCAACAGTTATTTAAAACAAATAAACCATTAAGGAATGACATAACCAAGTACCGAAAGGTTAAACTAAACCATTCGCGGCCTATATTTTTAAACCGCCCTATGTTAACATTAGAAGTTTCTAATGGACCATTAAGATACCATTAAACCCCGTACCTTTGAAATAATTTCAACTATCATTAATTTTACGTTATATTCATTCATGACACATCATTCCAAGTCATTTGATATATTACATGCAATATTTTAGCATTGAATGTTCCAATGAACCATCATGGTTCCACTAAACCAGGTTCCTTGAAACCAATTTGGATTATCATGAATTTTACGTTATAATCATTCATGGCACCTTATTCCAAATCGTTTGATATATTACATGCCACATTTTGGTATTGAAAGTTCCAATGAACCATAATGGTTCCACTAAATCAGAATGGTTCCACTAAACCAGGTTCCTTGAAACCAATTTGGACTATCATTACTTTTACGTGATATTCATTTATGATACATCATCACAATTTGTTTGATATATTACATGCCATATCTTATCATTGAAAATTTTTGAAGGTGTCATAAAGGTACCATTAGTGCACGTGCCAATGTTTCGATTGCAACAATTTTCTTAATGGTTCATTTCCTGAACCATATTTATTGGCCGAAATAGTAATTTATATTCGCTTGTATCTCGTCATTAAGATTTGTTTGACATATTACTTAATATATCTGTCCATTGAAAATTGCTAGGTGGGGTCGTGATGGTACCATTTGTGGACGTGCTAATGAACCGATTTAGATAAAATTTATGATTTTTTCATGGCATGTACCATATTCATCGACTGACGATAATAGTAATGAATAACCGCATCTATCTCGTCATTACGATTTGTTTGATATATTACTCAATATTTCTTCCCATTGAAAATTGCTGGGCGGGAAAATAGAGGTACCATTTGTGCACGTGCCAATGAACCGATTTAGATAATATTTGTAACTGGTTCGTGCCATGAACCATATTCATCGACTGACGAAAACAGATTTTGAAAATCTTTCATAACCTCGGAGGAGTTTGAGTTACAGACAGACAGACAGACACGTTTCCCCACACTGATCGCATAAAGCACCTTTCGGTACTTAATAATTCAAATCAACAACTAAATCAAAAATATTTATTTATTTTAATGATAAACCCAATGTCTTAAGGTTAAGTGTGACTCCTCAGTTTTTGATTCTGAAAAGAAAAATGACTTAGTTTCGAATCTGCAACCCGAAACATTGAATCATGATAATGTTTTTAGATGAAACAAATAAATAAATATTTTATATAGTACATTTATATGAAGGAACATAATTTACATAAGGAATTAGTTAATGAAGGAACATAAGGTACATTTATTTATTTATCAATGGACGAGTCTACAAAATCATGTACATCGGTAATACTGAATAAGGGCTTAGAATAACTGAAGTATGAAATATAAGCACGAGTATCGAGTCTCTCGAAATGTCGAGTAAACATAGTGTCTATACTAAAGGTTCCTCTCCTTACTCGCGTCTGTGGTTACAATCGAATGTGGGACAACAAACACGGCACATGTAAGCTTTTTGAGTATCTAAAATCTTAAAAAGAGTGTTTTTTGTATGACTCTTGCAGAGAATAAACTAATTTGTTTGGGTACAAAAAGTCTATTCCGTGCCCTGAAGTAATCTATAAGTTTTGAAGCACCTAAAAACGCCCGTGACAACTTTCTGACAGGCGATGAAGTCCAGAACTTTTATTGGGGTAGTAAAATAACTGTGCATATGTAATCACAGAAAAAGGTTATTTTGAAATAAAACTGTGCAGGTGAGAGAATTTTTCTGGCTTCAGTCTCAGATTAAACACTCAAACACATAAATCAGAATTTCATTTTTTTTTTCATTTCTTTTTAACTTTTCCTTTGGAAACGGGATAGGGTCACCTGGGCACTGAAATAACGAAGCATCAAGAATTGAGCAAGTCCCGAGTATCATACAAGTTTAAAATTCATTTTAATATTCGGAACTCTAATAGGAGCCGTGTTGGATCTTGTACAGCAATCGCGTGCACAGGATAATACTCGAGAACGAATACTAAAGTTCTTATTCAACGTCCCGAAGATGTTGTTTTTTATTGATCTTTCGCAACTCTGAAAAGTTATCCATTAACTAAATTTGAATATTAGTTTAATTTAAAGTGAGACGACATATCCCACTTAAAAAGATTTTTGATTCGCTTCTAGTGATCAATTATTTGCAAGTTTTTTTTAGGTCAAAGTGTTAGGGATATCATTTCATTTATTAAATTATTAACAACGAGAACATTGAAAACCGACAACTCTGCTGCACAAAAAAAATTCCGTATTACTTTCAAAGATATAACGAGGAGTTTCAAAAAAAAAAAAAACGTGTGACACCCGCCAAGACGTTTTGTTATTATAGTTTGTCAGCAGCACAATCTCGTTCTTTTGGAGAGACGTTTTCCGAGTCGACATTCTCAATCGGTGTAATCAACGAAGCAGTTGACAGTCGTGACACTTACGACAGTAACGGACAAAGCGAAGCTCCTTTCCACTGCCTGACAATTCAATAAAGCCAATTGGATGAAGAGAGGGTCCCGTTTCACCAGCTTCTCACTGTCACTCCACCTCCAAACCCACAAAACTCATTCTGAGCGAGTCTCGTTAATTTATATAGTTTTAGAGGGACGTCAGAAAAAAAAATGTAATTGGAAATATTAAAAAAGACGGGCTTATCAGATTTTGTTGCTAAAAATAAGACTACATTAAATAAAAAAAAAGTTGAAGAATTTTTTTAAAATTTTCTTCGGAGTTTTTGAGGTTTTAACGAACTTAACAAAAGAAAGTTAACGAAATTTACTTTTTAAATTTTTAATTAAAAGCTTGCAATAACCCCAAAGACTGGTTGAACTGATTTTTAAGCTTGAGAACAGGTCTTGAATTATAAAACGTAATTTCATCTTCTTATCCTTGTTTGCATATTGCTAAAAATACAAAGTGGTTCAGTTTTTGGCATCTTGAAATCCACCGTATTAGACGGAGAGAAATATTTAGCACATTGTCTTAGAAAAGTTATGTGATCAGTTTGTCCAGATGTCCGTCCGTCCGTTTGTATACATAATTCCAACAATGCATTGCGTTGCGATTAGGAGAGTGGGAGTAACAAATTGATGGAAGAGACGAATCGTCCTTACATTGGGAAAAACGAGTGCTCTAGACGTTAGTGAGATAGTGCGCGTGTAGGATGCACGTGATTGACGATTATAGAAAGGGAAGATCGGTGCCTAAACCAAAAACATTTCTTTGGGCGAGGTCAAAATTGCAAAGACCGAGTTAGATTGGAAAAGCAATAACTATGGTAGCAACAGTGATTTTCTTCACTAACTCAACTCCGAGGCCTATGAGAGATACTGGCCCTGAAACTCAAAAGGCACCTGATCATCTTATGTTAGTCCGAGAAACAGTGTAATGTTCATTGTTTCCAACAAACGAAAAATTACTGATTATTAAAATCCAAGATGGAAACAATGAAGGATACAATGTTGGTTGGACCGTGACCACCGAGAGAGATGGCCTCTGCGATGAAACGTAATACATTGTTACATCATCATAGATAGTGCATTGTTATTCGTATTTCAACCAATAATAAGCCCTGATTTAGCACTATCTATGATGATGTAACAATGTATTAAATTTCAATGCGGAGGCTTTCTCTCTCGGTGGTCACGGTTGGACCATGGATGAAGAAAAGATGGATGGGACACTCCTATGCGTCGAGCGTGAGTTTTTTTTCAGTGGCGCTCTCTGCGGATTTGCGTAGTACTAAACCAAATCTGTCTGGGAAATAAAGAAAAATAGTTTCAGTTTCTGCTTTGTGTAGTACTAAACCGAAACTTCATCACCATCGTTTCGATTTGCGTAATACTAGAATTTTTTTAAAAAAGAAATTCATACATTAAGTGGCTTTTTAAGATAAAAGTGTGCTTAGAAAGTTTTTTTATATTTTCTATTTTATTGTTTTCAGTCTATTTTTAATTTTATTAACGTAATCTAAGCAGACGATTATATTTAGTACTACGCAAAGCTCCAGATGTCGCCCCAAAATCAAACTCACTAAGGAAGGCAATGGAGTGTCCCATCCATCTTTTCTTCATCCATGGTTGGACCAACTAACCTAACCTAACCAATCTGGTGTCAGTTGATGGACTGTGGCTCTCCTGTCACCTTTTACGAGTCGTAGTAGGCGCCCCTCACCCCGTTGTCCACTCTTTGTACACCTTTACTACAGCGGACCGTTTCGAAGATGGTGCCACCCTTGCTGCGATAGCCTATTATCATCCCTTTTTGGATGTCCGTTAAATCCGGACGTTTACCCATCTTGAGGCTCGTGAACCTGCCGTTTGATGCACCAGCTTTAAAGCTTTCTCAGCCTGTTATGCAAATTTTGCAATGTGTAATCGTTGGTGGGGCGAACCATGCGTGTGTGCCTTGAAGGGGTGCTGATCATAATTCATTGATATGACAGTGTATATGACGATTCCGTGCACAGGCTTTCTATCTAGAAGGTATTGCTTTTTATGATATAGTGCTTTCACCTGGGTATTGTGTCGCTTCTCCAATCATGGCCTACAATTGTGTTTACCATGTACACAGATATCCCTATTTTCTGTGCAATGGCCTTTTGTGTTGGTGGGTTATATCCGGTTATGTCGTCTCGGATTTGTTTGCTTTTTACCCTCAGGAATGGTGTTACTTCTTGTTTTTCCGATGTTACTTAGTACACTTGATATCACTTTCTTGGAAACTAAGAAGCCTCGCTTCTTGCATGCTTTCATAATTTCGGAATAACTGAATTTGACGTCGGAAAGGACTATTATGTTGTCCTCCCAATACCTATCAATTTTCGGTGGCATAACTCAATGTTCGAATACGAACTAGTTTAATACTGCCCTAACAATGGTCCACGTGATAGTTCACGTGAAATGAACGCGCGCGCCACATTTAAATGTCCTAATCGTTACCATAAAAGCAAAATTATAATCTTTATATATAAAAATTCAGGTTCAGGATGCGTCTGTAAATATTCTAAAAACTTTTGAACCACTTATCCGATTGAGCTCATATTTGCACCATATGTTCGTTAGGTTCAGAGTAAGGTTTACATGTCCCCATGGGTGGGAATGGGGGTAAATAAAATATATCTTGGTTTATGTTTGTTTGTTTCCTCAAGAGATGGTGCGAGGGGAACGCCATCAAAATTTCATCGAACAAACAAACCGAGCAACGCCGGGTATATCACCTAGTCTTACATAATTGGACACGTTAATTTAGGTTCCTTCATTAACAAATGCTCTACTGATTTTCGTATTACTTCCAGCATCAGTGAAGCATTTCTCTTGTAATCATCTCTCACGAAGTCCTGAAGCCCGTCATAGTGTTTCTGTTGACAAAAAATGGGGCTTATAGCTCCCGTAAAATAATTGCTGGTAATTTAAAATTTAATGTATATAATTTATTTTCCTTAATATGAAATCCGTTTCCTTAATGGGATTTAACGTGAAAGTGCTTCTTCGCTTTGACTGGATAACATAATTATGATAATTTGCTTATTTGAAGTATTTAAATTATCATTACTGGTAATTGGCGTAATTCCTATGCCATCAGCAATGAAGTTAATATTAGAGAGTCATCGAATTGCAGTACACTGAAGCAGTCAATCGTGGCAGCCCGGCTTCATATGTGGTACCATCTACTTAGAAAATTTTTGCTAGTGATACTAATTTCCAAATACAATGACTTAATTTGATAGGTATCAGCAACGGAATATAATGAAGTTCCGCGATAGGGAAGTGCCTGGATTTCATATAACATAATGACATTATCCTGTCTGTCGTATTAGATTAAATTTTCAATTAAGTAAAGAAATTAGCTGCGTTTTTGCTTTTCGTTCATAGTTTTAAATATTCATGACTTTTATAATACCAATCAGTCGCGTCACGTAATATTCGGGTAAATCCGGAATTATCATGATTTACCGAAAATTTCGTTAATTTTAGGAAACCAAATTATTGCGCATTAAATACACTGCCGGCAAAAGAAATGCAGCCCGTAGAAGGAGTGAGTCTATTTTAATGAAATTGCACGAGAGTATAGTATAGATAGCATACAACATATGATTTAAATTTCATCTAAATGTCCCAAAAGAACAATTTAATATGCCGAATACCTTCCACGAGCATGAATGCAGGCCTCAACTCTTGCATGCATATACATGTGTCTCCATAATAAATTGTTGCGCCACCCCTAGCAGCTATAACAGCACGAATTCGCCGTGGCATGGATTTAATTAGCCGCTGGAATCATTGTTCCGTGATGATTGTCATGCGGATGCAACAGCTGCTACCAGTTGATGCTCATTGGGTGGTGGTGGATCCATACCTCGAATAACCCCTTCCAGCTCATCCCAAACATGTTCGATTGGGTTCAACTCCGGCGACTGTGGTGGCCAGAGGAGTAAGTTGAATCCATTATCGCGCCCCTGAAACCATTCCATGAAGATACGAGCCTTCTGACGCGGAGCATTGTCCTGCTGGAAGTATCCTTCCGATGGGGGAAACTACAATGATCTGGTAGTTCTGACCATTAAGGAGCTGTTCTACGGGTATCAGCGAACCAAGAGTATGCCAGGTAGACTTTCACCAGAATATTACAGAGCCTCCACCAGCCTGAACAGTGGAAACTAGACAGGAGGGGTCCATCGCTTCGTGCTTCGTCGGCCATCTGCATAGTGCATTAGGAAACGGGATTCATCCGACCAGCAGACCTTCTTCCAGTCGTCGACGGTCTAGTGTTGGTGGTCATGGGAAAATTGGAGACGTTTTTTACGGTTTTGGGTGGAGATCAGAGGTACCCGGACTGGCCGTCGGCTGTTGTAGCCAATCCTTGCCAATGTACGGCGTGTAGTGCGTTCAGGGATGTTATTCTGAGGCTTGTCTCTGGCTGGTTGTTTTTTGGTTGTTTAACCCACTCCTGGAAAACCCTTGAAACGGTTGTTCGGGAAAAGCCTAAAAGACGTGCTATTTCGGAAATACTCAGTCCACTTCTCTGGGCACCAACTGTCATCCCACGCTCGAAGTCGCTCAGATCCTTTGCTTTTCCCATGGTGACGGTCAAACCACTTGCAGTTGACAGGTGTGCTCTCGCTTTATATTTGTACCGACTGTCAGTTGACCAACTGATACGTAGTAATTGCTATGCGAACGTATTTGCATAGTCATGGTGTGATTTTCGGTGAAAATCATGAACGTTTGCCAAAAGTGTGCACGAAACTGTAAATCCAGCCTTTGTGTGAGTTTTCGGTGAATAACATGAACGTTGGCAATATGTGTGCAAAAACTGTAAACTGTAAATATGTGTTCCTAATAAACTGGTCACTCAGTGTACAGATGCCGGATATCATCCCGGGATGCATTGCTGCAAGCATACAGAACTTGCTGACGCATTCCAAATGCACAGTCCCAACTGAGAAACAAGTCAGGAGATTGTGCTGGCCAGGGAAGTCAAGCCATGGGTCGGCGTGCGTTATCCTGCTGGAACAGCTCATTACCCCCCTGTTGTGATAAAAGCAGGAGAACGGGTTCAACAATCTCTATTAGGTCTATTGTTAAAATAGATAATTAAAGTTATGCTTATTGTTATCAATAACAAAAAATGTTTGTTATTTTTAACAACAGGTAATGCTAGTAGGCCTATTGATATTAACAAGGAATTGCTGTTATAAATTGTTAGCGACTATTTTGCATTTGAGTTTTACTATCAAAGACAAGGAACCTTACGGCCGTCTATACCCTGTCTCAGCTTCAGTTGAGAGTGACATCATGGAATGAGGTCCCTTACCAGACATAGTGCACAACATCGTGTCCTTCCGCCGTTAAAAGAATAAGTTATTCTAAGGCTATCTATTCTACGTTACACCATCCTATAATCGCGTGGCTTCTCGAAAGTAGAATAGTCGAATGGTGTCTATCAGACGTCATTTTTATAAATTAATGTTTAAAGTATTTTAATCCTCTTCGTGGAAACTCGATCATCTTTCATATCTGACACATCTCTTTCACGCAGGAACAAGACAAGAGACTTCGCCATTTTACAATCAAATAATCTCGACTACAGACTGACTTCATTTTATTTTATTTTTTTTTTTTAATTTCGTCAAATGGCTTTTCTATCCACCGATTTTTATTATATCGAGGAGAAAAATATGAAATATGATTCCAGAAAGAATTTCGAACTTTTTATACAGAAAATTACCCAAACTATTCCTTCATGCGGGCGAACCGTAACCGCTTCACTCGTGACGTCACTCTCAACTGAAGCCGAGACAATGTTTTTTTTTATAGATCAATGTATCCGTATAAATCGATGAAATTGGATGACGGAACTGTGTATGGATTTGAATATTGGCTTCAATGCATTGACTAGGATTGTGGTAAAGTTGGGATATCGCAAAATTTGTGCCAGGTGGGTCCCACGAATGCTTACGTCAGAACACAAGGAATATCAGTGGGGGGGGGGGGGTGCTAGAAATTAGGACGTCGACTTCTAAGGTCATTTTGTGTCTTTTACACAAGTTATATCTGTACGCAGCCCGGGACAAACACAAACATCCATGCCCACAGCCGGATTCGGATCCACGACCAGGCAGACTCGAGAACCAGAAAACCTACGCCCTAGCCCTCTCGGCCACCTGGCCGGCCAATTCCAGGAGAAGTTGGAGCCAAACACTGTAGAGAATATTCAACAAGGAAGACAGGAAACCACTGATCCACATAAGATTTTTATTCTGACGTCAAGATGCGCATTCCGGCAGCCACGCTGCCTTCTTCAGCGTACACGGAGGATTTGATCTGCACAGACAAAACTGTTCAGATGAGTTACATTCGACAATCGACAATCGAACAGTGCAGGTAAAACGAAACGAGTGGTCCGAAAGTAACGCTTTCACTGCCATACTCGTTCAGTAAGTAACCACGGGAAGTACACTGAACTAGACGAGAAGTCAGATGAAACCTAGTTAAGTCATCCAGAGGATAAGATGGAGTCCTTTCCTATCAGGACGATAGTGTTGATTGTTGATTGACGAGGGACAAGGGACACGAGGAGCTAGGAGATCCAATATTCGGGAAATATCGCTTTTTGGATGTCGTCGAAATTGATGTCCAGGAGGTGACGCGGCCTGCGATGTCTAAGAAGGCTTCTGAAGGTAAGCGGGTGCTCAAGAATACCTGCAACCAGAGAATTGGGAAGGTCCTTCATCTTCGAAAGCAGCTTTTTCATCAATTCCTGGACGTGATTCCCAATGGGAGATATCTCAAAATCGTCGGCAATTGAAGTAACATTAGGTACATCGCACTATTTATAGTACAGAGTGAAGTAAAAAGAAGCCAATTACAAAAATTTCAATACTTAAATTAACCAAGGTAACATAAATAAACAACCTAGACAATCAATTATAGTTCATCCCGGGGCGTCGTTGGTCCAGTTGGGTTAATTCTACCACTGGTCAATTTCGATAGGTGTAACAGCTTGGGTCAATTCTACCATTGGTCAATTTCGACGTCTTTCAGATGGCTCACGTTTACCGGGCCTGCGTCACTGTTCAACAGTCTTGCGGGATCTCCAGAAAATTCAATAGGCGGTGATTGCTAGTGCTATGTACTATGTCGAAGTTTTCCCGTTTGAAGTCATGCCCTTGATCGAGTATATGGTCTGCAAATCTTGACACCCCGTATTTTCCATTTTTGATACATGACAATCCTGATCCTGATCCTGACTGATCCTGATTGATCATAGTAGACCGCCTCACATTTAGAACATGGCAATCTATACACTCCTGCTTTATTTTCCGGGATAACCTTGTCTTTGGGGTTCATTAATTGTTTCTTCAATGTGTTGGAGCTCTTGTACGTGATTTCCAAACCTACTTCTTTGGCGATTCTTTCAAAGCCCTTGTTTAGTTGTCGGTTGTTAGGTAGGACGAGTCTCAAATCTGTATTTATTTATTTATTTATTTATTTATTTATTAGTTAGTTAAGTATAGTACACCCGAGCTCGTCTAAGACCAGTATGGTATTACACCGACAAGTTAGGTCTTAGGGGCTCCATCATTCAAATTACAAACGTGATGTAGCAGAATGAATACAGAATGAAATTTTAAAATAATAAACAAAAAAATACATGATAAATATGGGTTATTGTCAATTTTTTGAAGTGAAGGATTGTCTAATTTAATGAAAATATAATATATATAAAGTTGGAGATTATTAAGTAGATAAATTTAATTATCAACAAAATTATCAAAATATATATATAAGAAATGTTACTATCTCATTAATACATTGGCAAAATAAAGTTATATAAGGTTAAGGTTAGAGGGAAGAGGAGTGGCTGGATATATTTAGAAAGGGCTTTAACTTTCTTTTAAATGAGAGAGGGGTTGGAGCTTGCTGCAGATGTTCAGGTATACGGGCCCACCAATTTATACCAGCAACAGAAACACAGTTGTTATGATAATTTCGACGAGTTAATGGGCATCTTATTGAGGAGGCAAATTGGGTAGGGTAATTGTGAAAATCTTGTTGATGAAGTATTATTGGAGGATTAGATACAATTAAATGTCCATTAATAATTTTAAATATAAACGTTAGTAATTGTTGGATATATATTTGAGAAATAGTTAATATTTTATAGTATTCAAAGTAGGGCGATACATGAGAACGTATTGGGAGCTTCAGAAGAATTCTAAGAAACCTTTTTTAGATGCGTAGGATTTTTGTTAAGTTAAATTTAGAGGTAGAGCCCCAGAACTGAATTCCATAGCAGATAGTAAAAATCTTATGTGAGAATAAAAATCTTATGTGGATCAGTGGTTTCCTGTCTTCCTTGTTACAAGGAATTCCGATTGCAAGTTTGTCAGGGCTTATTGAAGCAATATGAGACTGAAGATGACAATTTTTACAATTTTCTCAATAGAGCTGGTAAGTATGATGTCACTCCCTGGCCAGTTGCCTAGCGATTCCAAACATTAGGTTTAACAATGTGGTGTAAGGCCATTGAAAAGCATAGAGAAGTTAAACCTAAGTTTGGAATCGCTAGGCAACGGGCTAGGAACTGACGTCATCACTTACCAGCTCTATTCTATTGTTGCCACCACTAAAATGTAAAGCCCTTTGTTTCAAACGTGCATTTGTGATATCAGCCTTTTTGTCAGACTTCCTCGATGCTGCCACCTGTCGTACACTTAAACAAATTAATGAACAGAATAACGATAAAAGGTTCACTTTTGAGTATTCTATAGGAGGCATTGCGTTTGGAGTGTCCCTCGTACTTTAATTTATTACTGAAATGCAAAGGGAAAGTTGACTCCATAAAAAAAGATTCAGTCTGAGATAAAAGCAAGAATGCTTTGTTAAAAAAAATTATCTCATTTTAATAATTCAAAGATAATTATTTAATTGCACCTTTTAAATTATAAGAACGAGACAATTTAATGTTTGTTGAGTATTAATTTCTTTGAAGACCATTTTAAATTGGATGCATTATGCTCTCCTCTGCGCTAAATTGTGTCCATTTAACAGCGTTAAGTAAATTGCGTGATTGAATGATTCGATGATTTAAATTTGCTTTGTGCTCAGAGTGATTAAACGCCAGAGGGGTGTTTAATTGGCTCTAATTTTATTGCATAAGCTTTCTTGACTTTGAAATAGTGCCGGAGCTGGGTTGGCGAACAGCATGTTAGGTTATAAATTCTACAGAGGAAGGAACAACCTACAAACATCGTTGGTCTTCATTTCGATTTGATGTGGTTGGTTAATCAACCAAAATCCACAGGAGACTCAAATGTACCAGGGGGGGTCTCACATATGAGAAAATCCAACATAAATCTATTGAGAAAACAAAGAGCATCGATATCGATCAGCTACAATCCTTTCGTGGCTCTTTCGCTACACCACACTGACACCACAAGCTCTGGGTAAATAGAGCACTTTTTCTTCTCCTCTCTTCTCTTCCAGTATATACCCAACACTCTAATGTTTTTCACCTGGCTGCAAAGCATCTTTCCCAATTTTCTGCTATGAGGAAGACAAGCGAGCGCCATGCAATTTTTATGGGTTCTTCTCGTTTTTTAAAGAAATATAGACGGTAGAAGAACGTCGTAAAATAAGAAACTGCTTGTTTCATCTGTTCTGGTCCTTAGTAAGCTATCAATTATATTTTCAAGAAGCTTTTTCTCAACCTAGAACTTGCTCACATGAAAGTAGACAAGAATCAGAAAATGGCAGTATAGATTTCAATGTACCGAGAAACAAATCAAAAAGAACAGTTTTAGCAAATATTTTCGATACTGCTTATAAAAGAGCATGGTCTCAATTTTCTAATGGGTGAAATAGCATTTAAGATAACCAAAAATAAGTGGCTTATAACTCATTACAAAATACAGGGTGACCCGAAATCCCGCATCAATTAGTAAATTATATTATTTTCCATGTGTCGCCTAATCACTAAAACTTGACATGATTTTGTGTTCATAAGCTTCATAAAACTGGAGAAAAATAAAAAAAAATTATTCAGTAATAATGGAAGGGGGGAAATGAAACCATTACTCCACAAGAAGTAAGAAGGAGAACACAGGAAACAACACTATTTATAAGAGTTACAAAGACTGGATTGACCTATCAGGAAGTTATGTACAGGGTGGTTATAAAATAAGTTCGCCTACTCAGAGCCCTCTAGAGCCCAATCTAGAGAACCAATTGTGATGCAAATTAAAATGTAGACTATTCAGAGCATGGGAGAGAGAATTCCAGAAAGTATTTGTCATTCCACCAGGTGAAAATGTGGCGCTGTGGACTGAAAAATGGAGATTTTAAAACTAGTTTTATACTCAGGGAGAGGTGCCAGACAAACAAGGGAGAAACCAGTATTCCAAAAAGATATTTTAATGCCACGAATGTACACCCTTTTCCAAAAGCGTTTTCACATAGGTGAAATGATGTCCGGCGTCCTTTCAATACATCAAGCCAGTAAAACTAATTCGAACTCTATTTCTTGCCTGAACTGATTAATTTTCACTGATGAGATAATTATGCAGATGTCTTTGACTCAATGTCTTAATTGTGGGTTTATTCATCTGCTCAACATAGTATAATAATGAAAAATCTATAAACATAAATAAAAAGGAACTAAAAAGAGAAGAACGACGAGATCTTTCGTCCTGTCATTCTGGCTTGGTTTAAAGTTTGAGGGCCCTCCCCTTCTTCTTGGACATTTCGCGGTGTGGGTGTCAGGCAAGATTTGTGGCTTTTTTGCGGAGGAGGACTGACCTGGGGGATGAGGTGAGCAGGGTGGGATGGAGTTGGCGGTAAAAATGTAAACAAAACGAAACGAAAGTAATCGAACTTAAAATCGGCTTAAATATTGAAATGAAAAATAGATCTAATTATAGAATTACTACCAAAATTTGGGTGGATTTGATAAGAGAGTAGATATTGATATGAGAGTAGATTGAATTATAAAATTAATTGCCAATTTGGGTGGACTTGATAAGAACAACTTGCCAAATTGTTATTATCTTTTTTTATGTAAATTGATTCTTTGATCACTATTTTTATATAATTTTGCTCTTTCTTTAATATAGCTACCTGGTTCCATGCTACTGGGTGATCATTTGTGTAAGCATGGAGAGCAATGGGATTGTTGAAATCTTTTCTCCTCATTGGCTACTTACTATTATACAGGGTGAATACAAAAGTCTGAACCCCCCTTTTATTTTTTGAACCGAAGCAGATAAGTCAATTTTGATGAATCCAATGAATAGGAAGTTGTGGGTGGCCTATCCCATGGTGCACTTATCATCATCCCAAATATGCAAATTAGGACACATTAAAAATTTATCTCAAAAACCGTAAGGGATAGAGAAAAAAATCCCAATTGCAAACTTGTTCAGCATAAAAAAACAAACAAAACAAAAAAAAATCATCCAAATCGGACCAACCAATCCTCAGCCGGCAGCCTCATAAATGCAGGTGTCGGGATACATTAAAACATTTTTTTTTACATTTTCAATTCAAATATAGGTTTTCTGTAACTTTCCTTTCCCTTGTCAATAATAAGTCACATAGTGAGTTTATTCTTTTTGCCAGGGGTTGTATTTGTTGTCTTACAAAAGTTAGTAGGCTTTGTTGACGGCGCTTCGTTTTATTTTTATTATTTACTCTTTAAATTTCAGTGAATATTCATAAAGCATCAAAAACAATACCAATAAAGATTAATGCGTTTGTTAAAACTGTTTAGGGGTATGTTTAGGAACTCTACCGACATCACCCTGCCTAGAGCTATGAACGAACAAATTTTAATTATGGTATATAATGGCAAATATTTTAGCAATTTTATTAAAGAAGATAGGATATTAATATGTAATTTCATTCTGGCAGCTATTTGCATAAATAAAGTTTTTTTTAAAATTTATTTTTTTACACCGTTAAAGACTGTGTTTAAAATCAATTTTCAGAAGAGAAGTATTTGAAATAACGCTCTGAAAAAGTTTTTCTTTTTGATTAATATTGAAAAGCTTGAGGGCAGGATTGAACGTAACGAGCTCTTTCAGGAATTGGGTAATAGGTAATTTCGGAATTGCAAAATTTCATATCCTCCGAGCCATTTTTAAATATGTGCATATACCTCGTATGTAGATTAAAGTAAACATAATACCAAAAGTCAATGAGATTAATTATTTGATTTTTACTCTTTCTATTTGTTTTTATCATTTATGATACATTAGAAATATTAACAGAAATAATACTTTCATTTTATTTATTTGTATTGTCTCAGAAAACTACATTGATGAGCCATTACTTTAGGCTCACCTCTTCAATACGACATATGACCATCTTTCGGCAAAAACACGAACGTACAGTGAAGCGTGGTTCCCAAATGCGTAAAACAACCGCAGAAACCACAAAGCAGAAAAATGTTTTGACATCACTTCCTGCTCTCTTCTTTCCGCTCGACAGAAAACTCTCTTATCTTTGTAGGCTATGACTCAATCCAACTTAAAAACAAAATAGGCGTTTTCGGTAGCAGAAAACAAGAGCAGAAACCGGTCATATTTTTTTCTTTTCTTTTACAGGGTCGGGACACATTAATATGACCAACTGCTAGTATGCGGAATATCCACCTTTGGCAGCAAGCACAGCAGCTAGTCGACGTGGCAGAGAGTCAATAAATTCTCGGAAGGTGGTTGCAGGTATCTGGGACCATTCGGCGATCAGTGCATCCCGTAATTCCATCACCGTGCGTGGTGGAGAGTCCAGTTATGCGGACATGGCGATCAAGATGGTCCCACAAATGTTCAATGGGCTTGAGGTACGGGAAGTTTGGTGGCCATGGGAGTAGCTTGAATTCATCCTCATGCTCCTCGAACCAGTCGTGAACAATTTTTGCTGTATGGCAGGGAGCATTGTCCTGTTGAAAGGTGCCATCACCCTGACGAAACACTGTCGACATAAAGGGGTGTACCTGGTCTGCGACGATCGTCAGGTAACGAAGAGCATTCAGTGTACCTTCCCTCGGCCAAGTGGCAAAGGGTTGCTTTATCTGACGAGTCGCGGTTTCTAGTGAACAGAGTGGACGGACGATGGAGAATTCGCCGGGATGCCATCGTCCATCGTCCGTC
>JAHWFO010117718.1:469203-511127 GCA_023313115.1 Rhysida immarginata | reverse complement strand
TAATAATAATAATAATAATAATAATAATAATAATAATAATAATAATAATGTATCTGTAATCTAGACTCTGTGTGTATACTATGAATACATTTTACTTTATACTGCCTTCTTAATCACAGTAATGCCAATTATAGGTGTGTGGTACATTTATATAAAAATTGAAAGAATTCATTCATCTAGAACAGAATGGTTGGGTGTCTGAAGTGGGACAATGAATTTAAGAAGATACACCCCTTTGGCAAGCGCATCGCATACGAGAGCAGCCAAGTCATTGAGTAGTTCTCCAAGATTGAAAGTATCGTAGATCAATCGAATGACCGCTGTCTATGTGATTCTGTTTTCAATTATAACGAAGATGTTCCTTCGTAATATTTTCTTAACGATAAGAAACAACCCACAGGATCATTTTATCTGTGTATAGTAACTCTTCAATATAAAACAGTTGTCTTTGTAATTTTTTTCGTTGTTGACGCCAAACACAAAACCCATGATTTCCACGACTTCCTTTTGGCAATCTTTCAAACGAAGTGGCTCCAAAATAGCAGCTCGCAGAAACAAAATTTGTTTCTCTTTAAATTTTCACATTACATTTCGGATTAAACAAAGATAAATGCAAATCTAATGGAACGTTAGAAAGAATAATGGATTGTTTTTCTGAAATATTTTTGGATCCTTTCCAGTGTTGGTTTATTCTATGCTTCAGATCTCTCAATAGTGCTCGATATTTCCTATGGAAAGTTAGATTAAAGAAATGATGTTAAAGAAATTTAGAATTATTAGGGGGATAAAAGCTTAAAGCTCCTAAAGGAACTTGTAATCATAATTTATTTAAAATTTGAAAAATAATTTACAATGGTTCTGATTGTTCATAAAAGATTAGCCCATTTCCGAAACATGCCAAACCCTTTCAAAATCCTATTATTAATGCAATGGTATCAACACTAGCAAAGGTACCCGGCGTTGCCCGGGATAATTACACTTGGATGAAAACAGAAATATCTCAAAAATTAACTTAAATTTTGCAATATCTTAAAAATAAACACATGAAAATGCTTAGAATTAATACAGGAAAAATTCTTAATGAAATTCGAAAAAAATCTTTTTAAAGGCTCACAATGGATGGATCGCTCCAATAATTTCTTACTCAGATAATCTTACTTCAGATGTACACTTGATGTTGTTGCAATTTCCACTCTTCTCTCGCTGTGTTGAAGCAAAATTTGGCTTTTCATCACTTTGGGTAGTCTAGCGGTCGCCAATTCTTCTATTTAGTTGCTTCCCATTTGCTCAATACAGCACGGAGCTAAAGGTTTGCTTTCTCTGTCGTCTTTCCACTCTTTCTCAATAGTCTGCTAACTCTTCATTATCTCCAGCTACTGATCATTTTTAAAGATTTTCAAGAAATTGTTAAGTACTAAGAACTCTCTTTTCTAAGAAAAACCTGAATAACAGGAATTCTATGCATTGTTACAAATTGAAACTTATCCATATTGCATCATCATTTTATGTTCATTGCTATAATTCTTGGAAAGGATTGCTTTATCATTGCATCATCATTTTGAGCTCATTGTTATTGGTGAATTGCGTGTTGAAACCATTGTTGATACCTATTGTTGCACAAACTTTTATTTGCATTGTTGGTCATGAGATATATATTGTTGGTCCGTGCAGAGTGTTTGTGAATTGCGTGTTGATACCATTGTTGCAAAAACTTTGTCTTGCATTGTTGGTCATGCGATATTTCTCATTAATATGCCCTGCCATAACCATGAATATCGATTTTTTATCAATAATTATTATTTTTTCGAAATCTGAAGTAGACAGTGACCTTCCTCATGCTTTGAAGGTCATGTATGCGAAATTTCATCAAGATCGGACTAAAACTGTAGATTTGTATAAAAAACAGACCCACAGACAGACAGACCCACAGACAGACCCACAAACATCCTTCTTTATATATATAGATAGATTTGAAAAATAATTTACAATGGTTCTGATTGTTCATAAAAGATTAGCCCATTTCCGAAACATGCCAAACCCTTTCAAAATCCTATTATTAATGCAATCTGTTAGCTTCTGATAACCAACCAAAGCTTGTAGAAGCTTAATGCAATTCAATGAACATCCGCAACTGTTTGTTATTTAATTTTTATTTGTACGGTTATCTATATCGATGAACAAGTTTTCTACGCGGTTGACTGAATTCTTTGTTAATGAAATCAATAGTCAGCCTCATTCTAATACCGTTTAAATTTTCATCTGGTAAATTGAAGATTCGTATATGATGTAAAATTGAGTTTTCATTAGGTACAACCCAAAGCAAAGAGTGTGAACTCAGGCTTCTAATACCACACGCCCAGTAAAAGAGGAGCCAGTAGCAGTGAAACAAACAAGTTTATTATACTATCACTCAGTGTATATGAACATGTGCTTATTGTTAATGTACTTGCGAAAAAGCATTCCATTTTGACAAATTGTTTTAGAAATAATAAAGAATTTAAGTACCCCCTCCTTGGAAAAAATAAGGACTCACCCAGCACTAGGGAAAAAATGAGAATTCAATTGTTCAAAATCTCGAGTTAATATTTGGTTAGCCCTCCTCGAGCTTTAATAATTGTTGCAATTCTGTCTGGCATGGATTCTATAAGGCTAGAACAGTACTCAGTTGGAATTTCTTTCCAAACTTTCCTGGATGGCAGCTGACAGTTCGTCTCTTTTGGTGTACCAGCTTCTTCAGTTTGCACCACACATCTTCAATTGGATTTATGTCTGGGCTATTGGATAGCTCTAGATAGGAACGAATCGGTTCGGCAGTGTGACATGTTGCATTGTCGTGTTTCAGTGTTAACATATGGCATGTAATATTTCAAACATCTCGTAACGATGTTTCATGCATGAATATAACGATTAATTAATGATACTCTATTTTGGTTTAATAGCAGTGTTCTATGGTACCACATGGTACCACTGGAAACTTCAATGCAAAGACATGGCACGCAATATATCATAGATCTCGTAACGATGTGTCATGTATGAATAAAACGAATAATTAATGACATCTGATATGGGCTTAGTAGCACATTAATATTTCGAGTAATTAAGCATTTTATCCGAAATCAGTATTTATCCGAAGAATAATGCTAATAGGCATGTGTGGTGATACGCACATGTTTCACATTTTACATACATGCAAATAAAGACCATTTGTGTTAGAGCGTCATCTATTGGTGAATATTTGAACTAAAATTTTATATTTATTAAATGTCAAGTACATCATTTGAGTTATCCGTAATTCAAATTTTATCTCATTTGGACCAAAAGAACGCATTTTACAGCCCTCTGAAGTGGGAAACTTACTTCTTGCTAAGCCTGTATGTATTACTTAGAATCGACTGCAATCGCCATAAAAGTATTTACTTCGGACGTGTGGTCTTAAGCACACACACATTTTTTTCATGTGTTCTTAATTTCTGAATATTCACACATGGTAATTGCAAAATTTGATCAATAAAGAGCCCGAGCAACGTTAGGGTAAACAGCTAGTTTATAATAAATTTGTATATTATTTATGATGGATGGCCTTCCTGCGATGACGTCAGAAGCGTGATAGAGTGCGCAGGCCTATTCTTCTGGATAGTATGCGGCATTATCCTTTGGTAGATCCAGAATAGAGCTCCCAAATTATCCCCAAAAGAAAGTACCGTAATTTTTTGATTATAATGCGCATCTTCTTTTTGTGGCTTTTGGAAAACTGTCCCTTTAAAATGCGAATCCAGATTATTGTAAAAAAATTAAATTCATACTACAAAATAAAAAATTTATTATTCAAATTCTTTATAATCAGAATGGTCACTTTCAGAACAGAAAAGTTCTTCTTCCTCATCTTCCTCGTGATCCTGAATATCATCACCTGAGGCAATCTCTGCTTTCACACAAGCATTTTTGATTGTGGTTACTTGTACTCGCTGGTAAATTTTCTTCCAGATTGCTCCCCAGATCATTAGACCGCCTCATCTAGCTTGCTGTTTGGAGAATAGTTGCTCCTTTCTCCTAGATCGTGCCAATAGTAAGCTAGTCCATCCGCACCGTTGAGGTTAAATATTTTTCTTGTCACTCCACAGTAACATTTTTTCAGTTGTCATTACAACTCATCATTTCTTGTTCCTATTCCATTCACGAGATACATAGACTGGCCAACGAATTAGAAACCCGTGAAGAATTACTGTACTGATATGTAAAGCGGGGTTACAGGTCAGAAACGATTGTGAAATGCAAATGAATGCAATCATGTGAGGTACATGCTCATTCGAAGCTGCAGGTACAGGTTAGGAAGAAGCTGTAGCTATTCAAGTTGAGCAAACTGGGGAAAACAGCAGACCTATCTGAGTTCCAAAAAGGAGTTATTAGTTCTTGAGCTACGATTTCCAGGACGGTACAACTGACCGGTATCTCAAAAGGTCAGGTCTCCAAGGTGTTCAATGCGTGGAAACGGAATCCACAAGAGTTGTCGAAACGGCAGAATTGTGTATCAAAAACAATCAACACAGACAAGGACCGACAATCGTCTGAGACGGATTGTGCGGCAAAACCGAAGGTCTACTTTGGAGCAACTGACGGCAGACTTCAATGAAGGATCATCGCAACCCATATCCTCCAGAACAATGCGCCGAGAGTTGAAGCGAATAGGGATGGGAAGTCGCATGCCAGTGAGGAAGCCCCTGGTGTCAGCAACAAACCGGAAAGTTTGCCTGCAGTGGTGTAAAGAACGGTGTGACTGAACAGTAGGCGACTGGAAAACGGTGATGTGGTCGGACGAGTCACGTTACACACTGTTTTGCACCGATGGCCGGCAGAGAATTTGGCGGCAGCCCCATGAAGTGATGGACCCCTCGTGTTGTGAACACAGTTCAAGCTGCAGGAAGAGGTGCCTAGGTATGGACCACGTTTTGTTTGTATGGCAAGAGTCCCCTGATATTCCTTGACAGTCGGGTGAAAGCCAAAGACTACCTGAACGTTATTGCTGATCAAGTTCATCCTGCAATGGTGCATTTGTACCCAAATGGTGACGGGTTCTTCATGGACGACAATGCTACTGTCCATCGAGCAATACTTGTTCAGGAGTGGTTTTCTGAACATGACCAGCGCAAAGTCCGGATTTGAATCCGATCGAGAATCCGCTTCCGTTTACTCTGCAGGACCCGAAGGTCTCTCTGACGAGTGCATGGTCGGCGATTACCTTACTTGCATTGCAACACCTTGTAGAGTCCATGCCAAACCGCGTATGTTCTGTAATTACAGCCACAGGAGGGTCAATACTATATTGAACGAAGGTTTCTAATTCATTAGCCGGTGTGTGTAGTTTAGAAGAAGTTTCTTTTTCGGTACATGAGATGGGAAAATTTTTTCTTTAATTTGGAGAGAATGGATTTTGACACTGGCACATCAGGCCTAGACCACGAAGGCTGTCAGAGTTGGATTGTAAAACCACTAATCATATCATGCTTTGCTGGATATCCTATATAATTTCAATAATCTGGTATTGTGAAGGAGAATTATATATGATTAGAAGAATTCTTTGTCAATGAACTCAACAGCGCCGATTTTCATCTGCTGAGTCAAAGACTCTTGTAAATTTGTTAGGAAATCTAATTTTTCACGGCTATAGTCGGAATTTTGTAATTTTTAACCAGTGAAAACTATACTAGATATTAATAACCTATCACATGTTTTCGCATTGCAAACAATTTGTCTTTGTCATAAAAACTGTTAATTAACAATTTTTAATTAGTAGAGAACGATTAATTTCATCCTCACAAGGCATGCACAGATAAAAGGAGCACAGCATGAAAACTACGAATAAATTGCCACGAGACTAATTCATGTTTCTCATTTCCAATAATAATAAAAATGTAATGAGTTACAGGGAAAAATATTCTTCATCGCTCGCCTACCCAGAGCCTGGATCTTAACATCGGGTGTTAGATAACCCTTTTCTTAGATACGCTAGGTGGCCATAAATGTCAAGATGGATGGGATTCCGGCGATAGAATCTCGTTTCATTAACAGGGTTGGTCTATTGCGAGCTACGTGATAGTGATAAATAGCACTTAAAGGACTTCTAAATATTCATGAATCTTCAGGAACCCCTCGAATGAATCCTGGGGAAGATTTTTTTGCCCCCTAAGAGAGATAAGGCTCTGTCGAATAAGTGCTATGAATTCTCCAGCGAGTTTGAAACACGACACATAATATCCAACAGGGGACTTGTAGAAAAAATAATAATAAAGAAGGGACTACCTTAAGGAGGCTTGCGGAATTAGGAATGGGGAGGAACTTTAAAAAGTACGATCAATTAACTTTTTTCGCCACATTTATATTTGTAAGATAAATATTTTATATAACTGGTGACCTTAAAAAATTTGTCATCTCAAAAGTCTCAATTTCATCAAAATGCACACTAACAAAAAGGAAACTTCAAAGGTTAAGTCCAGTTTTTTTTTACGAAATAAATTGTAAAACAAATCATGGCAATAAAAATTGCTAAAAAAAAGAGTACTGATAAATTAATATAGTAAGACATTACATTATCAAAATTTCCATGCGTTTCTACTAATACAGAATGGTGCAAATAAAAGTAGCCTCGCATGAATTGCAGAGAAACCAACCTAACGCCGTAAGCAATGATTGGGCTGTCCCATTATCAGCGCTGCAGGTATATACTGAGAAGCGCATCATTTGAACGATTCTTAGCTGAAAAAAATGGTGTTTTCGGTGCAGCAGAGAATCTTCATTGTTGAGAATTATGCAAAAACCAACTCCTGGAAGCAGTGTAGTGATTTGTTTGCTCAAAACTTTGAGGATGAGAAAATTCCAACAAAACGTGCGATGCAACTTTTAATAAAAAAGTGGCGGGACACAGGTTCTGTTTTAAACAAGCGTAGAACCACTCCAAAACGAGTAAGAAATCCGCAAAATGTCCAAAATATTCAAACGATGATGCTACAGAGTCCAAGCAAATCAACGCGCAGTTTGTCTCAGCAGACCGGAATTTCAAGAAAATCGTGTCAACGCATTCTGCACGACGATTTGAAGATGCGACCATACAAAGTATCCGTGGTCCTTGAACTGAAACCAGCGGATTGCCCTCAACGTCTTCAGTTTTGTAACTGGCTATTTCAAGAAATCACAATGAATGAATGGACGGGACATGCAGCTGTTTTTTATTTCTGATGAATCCTGGTTCCATCTCTCTGGCTATGTCAACTCGCAGAACACCCGGCACTGGTCGACCACTAATCCTCATGAATATCATCACGTTGGCGTATGGCGTGCAGTCTCTGCTCGACGCATTCTTGGTCTAATCTTCCTACATGAAACAGTGAACGCAGAACATTACATCGCAAACATCTTTAACCCATTCGTCAATCAGTTAACTGAGGAGGAACTAACGTACGGCTACTTTCAACAAGATGGAGCAACAGCCCATACTGCACGGATCGCATTCATGAAGTGTTTGAACCTGAGAGAGTCAGGGGCCCTATTCTCGAAATTCGTGTTGCAATCCATCTCACATATACTGTCTCACTTGTGAGATTTCGACTCACACGATTGCTTTTCAAACTCTAACCCCCCCCCCCCCTCCCGATTCGCCTACTACTTTTGACCCAACCTCTGTATAATTGCAACTATTTGAGCTGGATGATGTGCTGAATTGCTTGTTTCAGCTTTTATTGATCTTAATATTTCGGTGTATTCTCTTACCGCAATGATATAATCTTTATTGGATAATTATAATAAATAGCTATTTATTTATATCATCGTATAGCTATTTTTGAAATAACTGTACACGAGAAGAATTGCTCAAAAAGCTTGTTTACGTTTTGTGTTTCACATTTAGAAAACATAAACAAGATATTCCAAAAATATTTGCCTGATCGTTTTGTTTACCAGGAGATAAAACTTTCCATTTCCAGAATTGCTTTCCCTCCCCCTTCCGACCTGAATAGGAGATTAGCAACGACGAAACGGACAAAAAAAAATTCATTACTTGTCGAGGAGAGGAGTCTTCGAACGATGGGTTATTTTCCCATGGAATTATTGTTCCTGTAATTATTGTTTACATGGAAACAATTGAACGGGGAGTACTTTCCGCTCTTTTTTTCTTCTTCTTCTTCTTTCTTTTTACTCTATACTGAATGTTGTAGGAAAGACAAGCAAAGGAGAAAGAAAGAAAGCACTTTCGAAAAGAAGAGGAGGAAAAAAAAACAGAACTCCTTTGCCCAGGGCTTAAATTTTTTTAATAAACTCTTTGTTAACAACAACGAAAATAGATCCAAGTTCTTTTTGGAGTGGAAATCAAATTTTCTCCTGCCTCCTTTTTCTTTTTCTAAAGGTATAGAGCCTTAATGATCTAAATTCGCCTTTCTTTTAGCGTCTTTGAAATTTTTATACGCTGAAAGCAGATGCGATGGATTTTAAGGGTAATTACATTAGGATTGAAGTACCAAATAGTGCTTCGTTGTTAATAGAAGTGAATGTAATCTTCTTAAAGGAATGGCGAATTAATTGTGGCGGTTCGGCTAGCAAAATTGAAGAGTATTTTTTCTTTAGAATATTTTTCACTTTTCCCGTTAGCAATATAAGAATATCTCATCTAAGCATGTCAATTTAATTATTAATATCGAATTATTAGGAAATTGTTCTAGTCCTCATAGCATATGCCTCCTTTTTCATTTGAGAGAGGTATTTTACGGCTTCCACGGATTGTGATTGAAAAGCTGAATAGAGCAACTGCTTTGTAGAGATAAACCTTAGTAAGTAGGCGGCATCACCACATATGTAGCTAATTTAGTTTCTACTCAATCCTTTTTCTGTATGCGCTTAATAAGCGAGGACATGTTAGCATTATTATGGAAATGCAATTTATGCAAGCTTATTCACATTTAATAATAACAAGATTTAGCACTCTCAACTTTAGCACGCAGAGAATATAATTGGAAACATTTAAAAATTCAGGATGGAAGTGCACAGAATGGATACAAAAATGAGCTCGCCCCTTTTTTTTCGTAACCGAAGCAGATATGTCAGTTTTGAGGAATCCAATGAATAGAAGTTGTGGGTGACCTATCCCATTATGCTCTTTTCATGCAAATTAGAAAACATTCAAATGCTATCTTAAAAATCGTAACAGATACACGAAAAATTCCAAATAAAGACTTCTTTAGCGTGGAATTTCAAACAAAAACAACTCGTAACGAACTGTCATGAATGAATATAATGACTAATTAATGATGGTCGAAATATTAGATATTTGGAAGATTGTCTAATGGTATCATTACAGTACTTGGGACTTTCAATGCTAAGATATGGCATGTAATATGTCTAACAACTTCTATTGTTACCAATAGCTAATTGTGAGTAGCTAATCACTTGCTTCAATATTTATTGAGCTGAGTGAGAGAAGCGAGCGAAGCTCTTTACCGACAAGAATGTAAAACCTTTGTCCTCTAACTCCTCCGACACGACTTGACCGATTTCAAGCAAATTTTGCTCAATTAATCCTATTAGGACATATATGGTTTTGAAGTATTTTCAAGCCATCGAGGAATAATCACCAAAAAAAGAATTTGCTCAATGATTTGCTATGGAGAAAATCACGCGCTAAGAAAAAAATTCTTTTTCCCTCTAAAATCTTTTTCCCCCAACAATGAAAAATGAAACGTAAATAAAATCTTGCAAACATTCCAAGGAGGAGCTTTAGCAGTAAAGGAGAAATACATTTATACATTTATTAAAAAAAATTAATCCCCCCTCCCTCTCCCCCCCGAGTAGGGTAAGGCAAGTAGAATATCCTGAAGTCATCTATTTTTACCCCTTTATCTACACTTTTTAACCTCTCCCCAAGTATTTTAATCAAAAATTTTATTTTCTCGAATCTAATATGTAGAAAATGTAAAAAAGCTCGTATTTCCTTTCCTTTCTGATCATTTCCGAGCGTATGATATATCACAAGCCATATGCTGGCATATTTCTAAAGACTACCACCCCTGCAAATCCGACCCCAATGGAACACCTGGGCCTAAACTTCATAGTAATGTAGATCTTGCGTAGAGGAATCTGGATACTGAATTTCACGCCTTTACGTTTATTAGGTACGTAATAGCACAGATATGTTGTCCTCTCTGAATCCCACCCGCGTAATTCCGACCCCAGTGTACCAATCAAAACCAAACTAAATGTGCAGATAGGAAGCTACATTCCAAATTTCAACCTTCTACCACAGAAAATGTAGAAATTATGAAGGGGACGGACTAACATTATAAAACCAATAAGTAGCTCCATTCTTTCGCTACTGAATAATATAGATTATGAGTACTTGAGCAATCGTGCGTCAACAAAGCGATTTCACGTCCTCGCGCCGATGTCAGTAATGCTTAAAAGATGAACAGAAAGTAACAATGTATTCCTTCTTGATGAATCGATTGTTATATGACATACCAATAGCTTGGTATTCTTTACACTCACTGTTTTAGCACGTGAATTCGACTTGAAGGGGTCCACGAAAAATTCTGAAAAGTTGATACGGCCGAGCTAAGACTTTAATGGTCATATTTCTGAAAACAGAATTTGAAAAAGTTAATCCGTTTTCAAGTTATCGTGCAAACGGCGGACGGCCAGACGGATTTTAGCTCATTTTTGCTCAATTGAATTTGAAAATTTTTTATTTTTATTTCGCAAAATACAGTTTTTTAATTTTGAAAAGTTTGTTTTTTTTAATGCCACAATTGTTTTTTTGCAAATTACATTATTACGTGGCGGAAGAATGAAGCTACTTATTGTTTTCACAATGTCCGTTCGTCCGTCCCCTTCATTTATTATCTCCGCATTTTTTGAGGTAAAAGTTTGAAATTGGGAATGTAGCTTACTATGGCCATACGCACATACACTATTTAGTTTAGTTTTTGATTGGCCCACTGGGGTCGGAGTTTCGGTGGCGGAAATTAGAGGGAACCAAAAGGTCTAGGCGTATTTATGCATATAAAGGAGTGAAATTCTGTATGTAGATTCCTCTAAGCAAGATCAACATTACTATGAAGTTTGGGCCAAATTGTCCCAATGGGATGGGAATTGTGGGGGTGGCAGTTACTTGGTCTTTAGAACTATGGCAACATATGGCATGTCATATATCATTGGATCGGAAATTATGAGAAACAAAAGAAGATAGTGCTCTTTTACACTTTCTAAATACTACGTTCAAGAAAATCAATTTTTCAATTTAAAATATTGGGGAGGTGGGTTAAAAAGTGAGATAAAAGGGTAAAAATAGATGATCTCAGGGCTTTCGCCACTTTCAAATATCTTCCTCGCGAGGATTAACTTCTTGTTTTAGTTTGAAAATATATGTTGTACTTTGCAAAATACATGTTTTATTTCACAAGTTGCATTTTTAATTTTGCAAACAGCATTTTTAAATCTGAAGAATGCATTTAAGAATTCACAAAAATTTGAATTTTACAACCTGAATTTTAATGTCGGAATATACATTTTTTTTTCTTTTTTACAAGTTAGATATTTTATTCTGCAAGATGCATTTTTAATTCGATAGAATGAATTTTATTTCTGCAAAACACATTTTTAATTCTGTAAGTTGCATTTTGGAAAATGCAGTCGCAAAAAGCTGCATAAAATGTAGATGAAATAAATTTGTTAAAAAAAAATTCACATATCAATACACATTATCGCCATGTTTTATTTCACACAAACACTTTATTTCTTGAATTAATTGAATCGCTAAATCTAAAATATTTATATTGGCTTTGTGACAATTTGCTTGGTTAAATATTTTATAATAATCAGTAATTAAACTTTATTAACTTAACAATAATTACCTAGGCTATAAAACACTGGCGGAAGGAACAAAAAAATTTAACAAAAAAAAAAACAAACAAAAAAACAAAGGAACTCTTAAAAATTGGAAGGTATTTCAAAACTTCAATTTGTGTACAAGAAAACTATAAATGAATATGTACAATTCAGGAACGAATTCGTGTTGAGGTTAATAACTTTTTATTACAAATTATTAAGTAGCTAGCGGAAGAATGGAGCTACTTATTGTTTTCACAATGTCCGTCCGCCCGTCCGTCCGTCCGTCCGTCCGTCCCCTTCATAATTTCCGCATTTTTTGAGGTAGAAGGTTGAAATTCGGAATGTAGCTTACTATGGGCATATGCATCTTCACTATTTAGTTTGGTTTTGACTGGCTTACTGGGGTCGGAGTTTCGGGGGCGGAAATTAGAGGGGACCAAAATGTTTACGCGTATTTATGCATATAAAGGAGTGAAATTCGGTATGCAGGTTCCTCTAAGAAAGATCAACATCACTGTAAAGTTTGGGCCGAATTGTCCCAATAGAGTCGGAGTTGTGGGGGTGGCAATCACTTGGTCTTTAGAACTTTATGGCAATTATACTATTCGATCGAAAATGATGAGAAAGGAAAGAAGATCGGGTTTTTTTATATTTTCTAAATACAAAGTTCGAGAAAATCAATTTTTGATTTAAAAAATGAGGGGTTAAAAATTGCAGATGAAGAAAGAAAAAAATAGATGAATTCAGGGCTTTCGCTACTTTCCTATACCTTCCGCGGGAGGCTTAATTTATTGTTGCTTTTATACTTGTCCTATCGTAAAGATTTTATAGTTTAAACACTGTAAAGTAGCATAAATGAATAATTGCTGCAGGCATTTTTATGTTTTAGAATATATTTTTATTTTGACAATCTCTTTCGTAAAGAAATGTGGCCCTATAAAGGACCTTGACTTAATGAAATATGATGAAATCAGTTGGAAGATTTATGCGTTCGTTTTTAAGAGGAACGGATGACTGCTATCTTCGTTTGCAGATTCAACAATGCTAACACAGCCAGCGAGTAACGAAGAAGTCAGATCGTTTCGTTTTAGGACAATGTCGAGGAACGCGCCCCTGGTCTTCTTTGTCTAAAATGTCATTATAAAAGCTACGCATTACTAAATTAGAAGTAGCTTATCTTATTTAAAAGTAATTTTAGCAATACTATAGCCAAAACATAGATGTCATGCTAATAAAATTGATGGTCAGCATTGTGTTCGGTAGAGATGTTTGATTCACTTCATCAATAAAGAACACGTGGATCGGCTCAGCGCATTATTGACACCTTGAGAATCCGAATGAACTATCAAATTTCCCCAGAGTATCGAGTATAGCAGGACATGATGAACGATCAATAACTAGGAAGAAAACTCTGTGGTGCCCACCTTTACTTGATACAATAAGCATGTGCCATTTCTTAATGAATTTCACATGCTGAATTCATTTTAACAATGAAATTTGTCAATTGGTTCTAGTTTACATGTAAACGGAAAGTTTGCGTTTCTCAGCTTTAGTTTAAAACGTTTAAATGTTTGACTTGTTTTGTCTTTAATTTGTGTCGCTTCGACTTAGCTCCTTAACGTAATAAAAGGTGTGTTCAGATGTATGTCTTGCTGTATACCTATTTTTGGCTCATTCGGATAACTCCTTGTGGGTGGGCAATTTCATTGCTAAGCAGTGTGTGTGAACAGGCCAACGACAAAAAGAAATTTTGATTTCTTATGGTTTTGAGGTGCTGAATCCTAATTTTCTTTTAGCTGTTTTCTGAGTTATGCACATAGAGACTGATAAGATACAGTAATGGATGTGAAAGGAGCGGCTGCTGCAATGTTAAAGTATTCATATATTTGGGCCACACGGAAGTTTGTCAAGCCCCAAACTTTGGATAATTTGAAATGTTTCATTGAAAAACAAGAAATCTGTTGATGACATAACAAGCTGAGGCCATGCGTATTCAGCACAAAAAAGTATAAGAATCAGCTCTTAAGGTTAAAAAAGATTTTAAAAAGTTACTTTTATTGGCGTGTGTTATTAGAAAATGTGAAGGAGCTGTGCTCTAAATTTCTTCGTAGTACTTAACGATTATTAGAGGGTGGACGAGGTGCGATCAAAAAGTTTCGCGACTGGTTCATACAAACAGTCCAGCGTTCCTCCAACTTCAGGAATGTGTCCTAGAAGTCTTTTTGTTGAAAACGAGTCAAGCACCTTCTGCGATTCGCAGTGTATCTGCTTATTCGTATCAAATCTGCGACCTTTCAACTGGATCTTCATTTTCGGAAAGAGGACAGAGTCTGCAGGAGCCATATCTGGCGAGTAGGATGGGCGTGAAAGCGAAATCATTTTGTTTTTCGCAATAAATTCACGTGCGAGGAGAGCTCGGTGAGAGAGTGCATTGTCGTGGTGGAGCATCCATTTGTTTTTTACGCCACAGATGTGATCGCTTTTGCCGAACGTCCTCCCTCAGATTTCTCGTTGCTCCAATTTACTGGTTCTTAAATTTAATGTCTACGATAAAAGCGCAGACGACCTCACACACGCGGTCACAATAGCACGTATTTTCTCGGTCTCCAATGCACATGAAACAAAATCCTTTGACAAGCTGATTTATGAATGTTAGAGCTATAATTCATATACAGGGTGATTCAGAAAGGTAGGTCAAGAATGAAATACCATGTACAGTTTGTAGCGGGGAATATTTTTCCTCTAAACATGGGTCCAGAAATGCATCCTTACAGAGATAAAGCAAGTTGTACGAGGTAGGAATGGATGTGCGTTACCCGGACGGCACTGGAGGGTCCATGCAAATTAGGATCTAAACATGTAAATTGTTCGTGTTCTCTCCTTTAATAAGAGAGGAAACGAAATATGTAACTCCATTGTAGTACAATGGATCGCCTGACTAATGCGGAGCTGGCGGACATGCATCTCGTCTACGGCGAGGCACAGGGTAATGCTACTGAAGCGGAAAGATTACCAACAGCGTTTTCCATACCGTGATCACCCACATCGCCGGGCGTTTCAAACACTAGACCAACGACTTCGAGACACAGGGGCGGCATTTTGAACACCTATTGTAATGTCATTCCTACCTCGTACAAGTTGCATTATCTCTGTAAGGATGCATTTCCGGACCCATGTTTATAGGAAAAATTTTGTTCCCCGCTACAAACTGTACATGGTATTTCATTCTTGACCTACCTTTCTGAATCACCTTGTATATAAAATCAGCGATGGTGGACTATGTCACAACAAAGAAAAAATCTAACAATGGGTTATCTAACAATAGGTTATTTACCGATTATATAAGGTTCGTACAAATGAAAACGAAATTTTGTGTGGGGAAAAAAAGACAATGTGTAGGATCGTAAGTTTTTGTTTTCAACAATTGCGAAACCCCATGTACAAATTGAACAATAGGTTGCAAGTGTTGCTTCGAAGTTCTGCAAGTGATCGCTTCGTCCAAACAACAAAACCCCCGAAAAAATCAAAAGCAGTCGCAAACAGAACGGGGAAGGTGATGTTGACCGTGTTTTCTGATAGCAAAGGCCCGATTTTACTGGACTTTCTTGAAAAAGGCACCAGTTGACGCAGCACAATATGGGGAAACATTGAAGGCACTGCGCGCGGCCATCAAATGCAAGCGTCCTGGACTTCTTACACAAGGAGTGCTTCTTCTCCACGACAACGCGCTTCAAGCAACGGCAGACCTCATCAAAAAGTTCAACTGGGAAGCAATGCAGCATCCACCTTACAGCCTTGCCTTATCCCCATGTGACTTTCATGTGTTTGGGGATCTAAAGAAACATCTGAAAGGCCGCAGGTTTCAGTCGGACGATGAAGTGAAGGAAGAGTTTTTGGAATGGTTCCACACGCAACCGAAAGACTTCTTCCACAAAGGAATTACACGCCTTGTTACACAGCGGGATAAATGCCTTAACACATTTCGAGAATATTTTAAAATTCCTTGTATACACTTTGGATAAAATAAATGATTTTCGTTTTCATTTGTACGACCCTTATACAATCGGGTGGGTTCGCTTTTTAGTTACTGTATTTTTGAACTTGTGCTGCCATTTGTTGGCCACAATGCTCAACTAATCACGAAACTCTTTGATCGCACCTCCTTTATTTAAACACGAATCAATATCTTGAGAACTTCTATTTGTAGTATCCTTTGCTTTAAAATGCATGGATCTGTCATTGATGTCCATTAGATTATATGTCTATACTGTCGACTGTAAAACGTCATATTTGTTTTTGTGCAATGTTGGAAGAGCTTGCTGAAAATCAAAAGCTACGTGATTCTTCTATTTAGAATATTAAAAATATATTGTAAAAAGTTCTCTTTAAATGAAAAATTGAAGTAAAACAACACCACTTTGCTCTTGACTTTTCTAATACTTTAAAGACTTCTGAAGTTACAAACCCGGAAAATCGAGCGCTCTTCCTCTTTTGTTGATTCTTGCGGCTAGGAAGAAAATTTGCAGTTATCTCCTCTTAGCTTCACGAAACCATCTTTTCCCTTTGCGTTAAATTCCAAGTGACATTTTTACAACGCTACTTTCTTCAAATGTGCGTGAGTAAATCTTTAATTGCGCGTAAGAATGGCACCAGTAATGTCGGTGTTTATAGAAGACGAGATAATTAGTCAACGTTTATATCATCATACACACAATGGTTCCTTTAAAATAAGGCACTGTCTCTTTATTTTAAGGGAACAGCTAAACGAGAACGACAAAACTTCAAGCGAAGACAGACATTTTAAAACTTTATAAAGGAACGAGTCGTCGCTATACAAGTAGCTTGCATAGTTTTGGATTATGGCATATTCCTAGAGTATATTAAACGTAGTGTTAGTAAAACCTGTCGCATAAGATTTTTCTTAAGAGTGCTTTTAAAAATTAGAAAAGAACAAAACCATGCAACATTCCACAGCTAAGTCAACTGACAAAGACATAAGCAATGTTAAAAGCAAAAGGGAGAATTCTACACAGAGACTATTCTGAATGAATACATGGCGTTTCATATAAAGTGTAACGGCCAAATATCAGAAAAAATACGCATCGGATCGAAAAAAAATACGTATTTAATATTTATGAAAACTCTATCCAATCATACCAAACCGGATGGAGCGCGCGGGGGGGGGGGGGGCAACTTTGAAATTTCAGATGAGAACCCCTATTTTCAATATTTCAGAGTGTACATAACATTTCAGAAATGTACAGGGTGTTCCAAAATGTTTTAGACAACTTTTAATCATTATATATAAAAAAAAAAAGACTATTTCAGATAGAGACAAATGGTTTTCAACAAATTGTTTATCAAATCAAAAAAGTTTTTCTGATACAGCATTATAACGCTAGGTGTCGCCGCACCATTCTTCCTGTGACAGTTTCCGGAAAATAGCGACTAGCGCAGAGAAAGCATAATGTGCGGCATGGTTTATTAAGGCTGAATCTGGAACACAAACTCAAAGGAATTTTAGGACATAGTATGGAAAAATCTCATCAACTCGAGACCAAATTTCAAAATGACGTGAACAGTTCATGACCACTGGAAGTGTTCAACCAAAGAAATCAACAGGTCGACCAAGCACTAGCATATATAAAGAAGGATGTTTGTGGGTGGGTCTGTTTGTACGTTTTTTATACAAATCTACAGTTTTATTCCGATCTTGATAAAATTTCGCATACATGACCTTCAAAGCATGAGGAAGGTCACTGTCTACCTCAGACTTCGGAAAAATAATAAATATCGATAAAAAATCGATATTCATGGTTATGGCAAGGCATATTAATGAGAAATATCTCATGACCAACAATGCAAGACAAAGTTTTTGCAACAATGGTATCAACACGCAATTCACAAACACTCTGCACGGACCAACAATATATATCTCATGACCAACAATGCAAATAAAAGTTTGTGCAACAATAGGTATCAACAATGGTTTCAACACGCAATTCACCAATAACAATGAGCACAGAATGATGATGTAATGTTAAAGCAATCTTTCCAAGAATTATAACAATGAACATAAAATGATGATGTAATATGGATAAGTTTCAATTTGTAACAATGCATAGAATTCCTGTTATTCAGGCTTTTCTTAGAAAAGAGAGTTCTTAGTACTTAACAATTTCTTGAAAATCTTTAAAAATGATTAGTAATTGGAGATAATGGAAATTTAGCAGACTATTGAGAAAGAATGGAAAGACGACAGAGGTAGCACTCCTTTAGATCCGTGCTGTATTGAGCAAATGGGAAGCAAGTAAATAGAAGAATCGGCGACCACTAACTACAAAAAAGTGATGAATGGCCAAGTTTTGCTTCAACACATCGAGAGAAGAGGGGAAATTGCAACAACATCACGTGTGCATCTGAAGTAAGATTACGTGAATAAGAAATTATTGGGAGGTCCATCCATTGTAAGCTTTAAAAAATTTTTTTTTTGAATTTTCATTAAGAATTTTTACTGTATTAATTCTAAGCATTTTCATGTGTTTATTTTTAAGATGTTGCAAAATTTAATTTTTTGAGATTGTTCTGTTTACCTACAAGTGTAATTATCCCAGGCAACGCCGGATTCCTTTGCTAGTACCATTATAAATGGGGGTTCTTATTTAAGATTTCAAAGTTACTCCTCCCCCCACTCTCAAAGAATATTATTGTTTTTTCGATCCGATGTGTATTTCTCCAGAAATTCCACTTTTACAGTTTATTTGAAACGCTCTGTAAAATAGTTTATGAATAACAACTTTTTAAAATATGATTACTTTGAGTTCCTTCAATCTGTTAGTTGTTACATGCGTCCACTTTAAAGAAACAACCAATAATTCTGCATATTATATAACTTCCTTTGAGGTTAGAAGAAATCCTTTGCGTTGGTCTGTTAAAAGTTAATTCCACTTTGTGTTCCCTTATCATTAAAGTGGGAAAATCTTTAAAGTATCGTTTCCGGAATAGCTTTAAAATTTGTATACCTTCGCAATGGATTCAGCGTTAAGCATCTTTCGGTTTCAGCAGTCAAATCTCTGGCAAAAGACCAGCAACACTGTGCACGGAATGCAGAAGAAGGCGAAAAGCATTCGACGCTAAGCTTCTCTTATTCTATCTTTCCCTTTATGCGTTGCTCAGCAGAAAACTTTTCATTATTATCCTGAAGTGGTTCAGAAATGCATAGTGGAATTTTCACGCAAATCCTAACGATCAACAACGGTTCTCTTTTTTTTGGTTTTCAGTAGATGTCGTATGAACGGCATTAAGGAGCTCACGATAGGCATCACACGGTTGGAAGTGAATCCAATTCTCTATTGCCCTCGGTTAAAAGCGTTGTTGATCCTTAAAATCTCACAATATTGAACATTGCTCACTTCAGGAACATTAAATTTCGAAATGGAGATGCATAATATGCTTGACGCATAAGTATATTTACGTTTAAATTTGCAAGTAAAATAAAACGCTTTTATTTTGTTAGCTTTGATTCTAAATAATACGGGGGGGGGGGGGGTGAATAAATTTTTTTTTTCTTCCTTGAAAATTATTATTGAGTATCAAATGCCCTACTTTACTATTTAATCTGGCATTGGTTTGATTGGTGCAATGAGGTCAGAGTTACGGTGGTGGGAGTTAGAAGGACTGAAATTCGTATGCAGATTCCTCTAGGCAAGATCTAAATTGCTCTAACGTTTTGGGCCAAATTGTTCCAGTGGAGTCGGGGTTATAGGGGTGGCAGTCACATGGTCTTTAGGACTATGGTAACATGTGCTATGTGATATGTCAATCTATCAGAAATGATGAGAAACGAAAGAAGAAATCTTTTACATTTTCTAAATACTACGCTTGTTAAAAAGTGCAGACATATCCAAAAGAAGAATGATTTTACTGCCAAAGCAGATAAAAAGAGCACATTTTCGTGGTATGCAACCCCTGGCAAAAATTTCTGGAACATAATGCATTCTTGCTCAGTTAGCTGCTTTTATTTAAGTGTTAGGAAAACCCTTAAGAACTGGTCACAAATTTGTTAATTATTTATTAAAGAGCTCTTCAAAGGCTACAATCTGAACAAAAAGACGTTGAGATTGTTGAATATAGAAATTAAGAAAAAAAAGTCTAAAGTTTGTACCTGCTGGAAAAAAATATCGGAACATAAGAACCTGTGGAAAAAAGTAACGGAACATTGCTTTAAAACAATCTGTAACATCTTTTACAATGCAAATTTTGGATTTTCCATTTTTAAAAGCATACATAAAGGAGGGGTAAGGTCAAACTATTTTTTTTTTAATAATTTCGATTTGCGATGGCACTATTCTGGTGATATCAAAATCCTTGTTGTTCGTATTATGGAAGAAGATAAAACACAAAGGGAAGTGGCACAAATTGTAGGATGTGGGTTTGGAGTTGTTAACTGAATCTGGAATAGCTTCAAAGAAACCGGCAGTACTAAAACACAACCTAGGAGTGGCCGACCAAAGAAAACTTCAACATTGCAGGACCGAAAACTTAAGAAAATCTGCTTGAGGTTTCATGGAATAGCTAAACGATTTACTTCCCGTTAATGTCTATTGGCTGGCGTTAGAAATGACGTCATCCTGTCGTTCAACTTAAGTGGCGGCAGCTATACTTCAGACATTGACGGAGTGTAATGCTAACAACATAAAGAAAAAGGACTAATATGGCGATACCAATAATGCGGGAGATACCAGTAATACTCGGATATATCGATAAGAAATGCTGGAAAGTCGTGTTTCAAAGGTGCCACGGGTCCAGATTTTACTCTCATGGGGGTGGATGTTTTTCTCAAAGTGAGGATAGCCAACGCATGGGAGTGGTCAGCAAGATCTCCGGATATGAACCCGATTGAGTATGCGTAGGATGCATTAGAGAGACTAATTGCATCACGTCAGCCACCGCCAATGATATTGCAGAGCTCAAAACTTCTCTTCGCTGTGAACGGAGCTTTTGAACAACCTCATTGAAAGCTTGTATATTCGCTAAGAGTGACCATATCTCATATTAGCACCGTTTTCCCTATTTTACGTGCGCATAAAATCCTCATTATGAAAGTTGGTTTACGAAATAGGTATACTAACATTCACTGTGCTTAACTTTAATAATAATAATAATAATAATAATAATAATAATAATAATAATTGTAATAATTAATTTAGAACATGCGTTTAGTAGTGCCCCACGACAGCTCACAGAATCTGTAATCCAAGGTTGCTGTTAAAGTGCAAGTTCATATTTCGATGTGATCAAGTCTAATGGTGTCCAAAAAGTTATTAAAAAATAAAAGAACCTCAATTTAAATTTTTCTCGAAAGTACTTTTTGTTTATTTATATTTATGGTTTAAAATTTTTTTGTCTTTGAGAAAAACCAATAAAATTTTACAAAGTTTTTTTCATAAAATCAAACGAGATTTTGGTGGAACTTTTATAAGAATGCTAAAAATTTGATTAAGCACATTTTTTTTTTGTGACTGATTACTTAGATTATTTAGACTTATGGGACGCACTGTAAAGAAGTTACGTAACTTTTTTAATTACAAACTTCAGTCTTTATTTTGTTATTCAGGTCACCAGCCGCATCGTGCGCAACGGTTCTAGTAACGTTTTTTAGCCAACAACTACATCAAAGGCGCCGCCTAAGAGTGGGCGGATTTTTTTTAAGCTATGGTATGTCTCTGTGTTCTTCTTTATCTTCTCGTTGACATACCACTCACTAAGGCCTATGTGTTCGTATCCGAAACTCAATTTTTTTTTCTGAAATCGACTAAAAAACCCATGATTTGAAAAGATATGTTGAACTTTTGAAAAAAAAAATCCGCTTGTTCCTCTGAAACGGTAAAGAGCAGAACCAAATAAAAATTACACATACAAAGAGGGTACCTCAAATTGTACCTTAGCGTATTTTTTAATTTCAATTGGGTAAGCCGTTTTTGCTATAGAGTTCAAGTAAACCAAGCTAAATAAACTCAACATGTATGGACTCCTCTTATTAAGGCGAATATTTTTTATAAATGACTTGTAAGCCGTTTTGGAGTTATTAACGCCCCCCCCCCCCCCGACAATTTAAAAAAAAAAAAAAAATTAATTCTTACTAACTAGGGAACAAATATAGGTAACTCGTATATACAAAATACACTATCTATCCAAAAGTAATCGGACACTTTCGATTTTAGACGCTTTGTCGAATATTTAGAAAAATACTTGACATATTATCCTGAAACTTCAAGGGAGTAAAGAGCATGTTACACACCAAATATTTCATCGAAGGTTTTGTCCCGAAAGCAAATAGGGGACCAGTAACGAATTAAACAAAAAATAATGTTTGAGATCACCCTGTAAAAAATAATGCTTGAAATGCATTGTAGCTGTAGCATATGCTTAAGAGGTTGTTTTACTTTGCTGTGTTCATTTGTATGAGAATAGCACGTTTAGTCATGGAGATATTAAGGTTTCTTTAAAAAAACCGAAATGCTTTCGTAAGTTTTTTATTTTTAACATGCAGGGTTTTCAACATAATGCAATGCCATTTTCAGAAAACTTGACAAACTACAGTACAGACAACACCCTGCAATCAGAATAGAAAAATATTAAATATTTGATGAAATATGACCTCAATTCTCTCCTCCGTGGTCAAAGCCATCTTCTGTTCCCTGCTACAAAATGAAACAAAATGTGTTGTAACTTTTGGCCCATAACTGCTACTCCAAATCTGTTTACAGGATTAAAATTGTCAGAAATTCCTGATATTATTTGATATATCACACGACCCCCTTTCCATTAAAAAAAATTGACTTAGATTCAGGATGGCCCTATTTCAAGGTGGCGGCCATGTTCGGTACATACCGTAAAAGATAGACCACCTCACCCATACCTTACTGGAATATTCAGATTTCCCAATTTCTGCAAAGGTTTTCGAAAAAACAGGGTGTATTGCGACTTTTGACTCACCCTGAAGATTACATGCACAGGAATAGAACCGATTACTTACTTCGTCCAATTCGATGAGCCATATTTTTAAACGATCTTCATTTGGTTTGGTTTGTTTTGGTTTGTTTGGTATTAACGTCCTTTTCAATGCTATGGTCATTTCAGGACAGCGTTATAGGGGCCGCAAATTTTGCCTCGCAAGGGTTCTTTAACGTGCAGCCGGCAAACGACTACACGGGACCAACGGCTTTACTTCCCTTCCGAAGGAAGTGCGTGATCTCAGGATTTCCCCCTGAAAAATCCTCGTCGTCCTCGGCCGGGACCGAACCCGCGAACTCGGGCATCAGAGGCGATCACGCAACCGCTGAGCCACCGAGGCCGATCTCATTTCCTTTACCGAATGTAGACGGAAAAGTTTGCTATATTTCTCTAGTCTCGTACTGCAATTTACAGGGCAACACTGCGGCATTTCGGAATGAAAAACGTTCAGTCCTTACATAAACACCCATGCGTTTACACGAGCGAATGGGTTTATAATCGCGAATTTTTGAATGTGACTCAGACTGATGTGACTAGCTATAGACCAATCAGCGCGTGAGTTTGGCGGCAAATTGACAGGGAAAAGAATGTCGTTATCCCTATCCAGAGCTTTACTTTACTCAATCGGGCATGGCTACTTTCGTATACAAAGACTAACTTTTATGGCTCTAACGCCTTTTATTCTAAAGTTATTCGACTGTATCAGGAACTTTCCCTTATTCTGCATATTTAATTTAATGTTCTTATAAAATCTTTGAATATGAATCTTGGCACGTAATACTTTTGTAATCGATATATTACTGGATATAGGTGTTACCTATATTTGTTTCGGTTCGGAATTTTATTATCACTCCATGGTATTATAAAAATGAAGAAATGATAGAAGTATTAATTTCATCGACTCAAACACAATAAAAACGACATGAACGGCCTCCTCTCGTGGAGACGAACCTTTTATGAAAAGAAACAGTTTGGCTACGCAGAGCTATTTTGGGGTAATTAAGGTTTTAAGGACCCCCAAACCCCCCCCCCCCCCCCAAACAGATATTTTTTTTTCTTTTTTGAATTCCTTTCACGACCTGGTGGCAAGCCTGTGCGAATATACCATTCGGCCATTACAAATTATTTTCCTATATAGAGGGTCGACAAAACAGAATCGTGACCTGAATTGCGTTAACTTTGAAGATGAAGTTTTGTTGATTGTTTTCTGTTTATAGTAGAATCTATAAAAGAGCTTTTGATGACGTTTGTATCGTACAATTCCCAAATTAATCATCCATCTCAAAAACATATTTAATAAGCAGTAGGAGCGGTAAAAAAGCGCACACAAAAGCAGATTCGTTAATTATATGCAAACGTTCTCGTCCGTAATTAGTTGATTATATGCAAACGTTTCACGATTCCATTTCCCGCAAAATACTACGCCAAACAGCTGGAGAAACCATAGTGACCGAATTCATGGTAACAATTCTCTTTCTGAGCATAACCATGGTGACGATCGATTTTCTGTAATATCTAATATTGGAAAAGGAAGCATGGCAGGGAAATCCAATGGAATGACAGGGCATGGTTACTTCACTCTAAATCGAAAAATAGAGGATATTGAATCAATGGAAGCCTGGATATTATTAAAGTCACGAGAGGTGTCTTTGCAACTTCATTCAGAGTTTAATACAAAAAGAGTGACTTCAAAACCTAGTCTGACTTCGATTTTGTTTAAAGTTCAAACTCTGATTCAAATTCCAGAATATAATTTTTTTTTACGCTTGTGGCTTTAATGTAAGTGAATGTCTGGTTTAGATCCGACAAATTTAAATGAATTATATCTTGCAGGGGACTTTTTCATAACTCATATTCGCTAATCGTTATACATCGTTCTTTCCGTTCGTTACCGCCTCATTTACTATGATTAAGTTATTACATGAAAATTTTTAGCGTCGCAGTTCTCGATTTATGCATTATAAATCATTCTCGTGTCAGTCGTAGACAGAATTTAATGAATATTTCCGGAGGCTCTTGTCAACTGTATGTTATCTATACAAATCTCTTCCGGAACTGTGTATGACAAGTTATCCGTAAACACTTGTCATAATTTATGGAAATGGAGCTGTTAAGCCCGCAGTCTTAATAAATAATCTCATGGGTTTGCTATTCGGAGTACAATAACCATAAAAAATGTTTGATTTCAAAGAATAATAGATACTGATATTAATATTTCACTTATTGTGAATTAGAGTTATGAAATGAAATTTATTTTAGACATGTCTAGGCCAAAACACGTAATTTACACACTTCTGTCACAATCGGTTCTTTAAGCTTGTTAGTTCACCAATCAGCATTTTTGTATCTGATTGGTGGACAATAATTTTGCATTCACTCACACCTGACTAATAACGTTTTGGGCCCCCTCTGGCCCGGATAACGGCGGCGACCCGTCTTGGAACACATCTATAGGCACTGCAAGCCATTCCGCCTCTACTGCACTCCATAATGATACTACATTTATCAGTTGTGTTGGTGACGACCTGACAGATCGTTCGATGACGTCCCACAAATGTTCAATGAGATTGCAATCTGGGGAAGTCTGTAGTATGTTCCTCCAGCCACTGCCGTTTCACAAGGGGTAAAAGCAGTTCATGAAGGGGTGCAGGTGGTCCCCAAGCAGATCGACGTAGCAAGTAGCACGTAAAGTGGATGTCAGATGCACCATTGGGCCCATTGCATGCCACGAGAAAACACCCCAAACCAGTGTGGAGCCTCCACCTGCCTGAGTGGTCCCCACCTGACAAGCGGGGTCCATGAATTCGGACATGACCATCGATCCTAAACAGCTGAAACCGTGACTCGTCGGACCAGGCAACCCTTCGCCAGGCCTGAGCGGTCCAATGTCAATGTTGGTTGCCCAGGCTAGGCGTTGGCGACGATGTGCAGCTTTCAAGATTGGCACCCGTCGTGGCCTCTTGTTCCCAAAGCCTGCAACTGCCAAGGTTCGCCGAATTGTTGTCCCGGACACAGTTGTGGGATATCCCTGATGATTTGGCCCGCTGTCGCCCTTCGGTCAGCAGTTGCAAGTCGGGTGACCCGCCGAACACTTGTTATCAATGAGGCGTGGGCGGCCTGTCCACTGTCCGACATGGGTTGTAACCCCTCGTTGGGTGTACTCTCGATAGACCCTTGCAACGGTTGTGCGGGAAAATTGCAGGGTGTTAGCTACATCTGATATTGAGGCACCCATCCGTCTGGCACCAACGATCAACCCCCGTTCTAATGCGGATAGCTCTCGACGTGCTGCCATTTCTGTAGCTAGTTTTGCTTACAATGATTGTGTGATTTCAAGGACTCCTGTGCACCTGCATTCCGAGATTGGAAGCTGCGGGATCTTTCATTACGACAGGAAACCTGATTGGAGGGATGTGCCATGACTTTTGGTGAGTGAGTGTATATTCCTAGACCCTTTCTTTTATTATCTTGTTTGCAGTTCCTCCATTTATAATGACTTAAACATGATTCATATGGGAAAATACATTAAAGGGCTCATGGAATCCATGTTGCCCAATATTGAAAATCATAGCAACGATTTTGTGCATTTTAAATCTTCCCACACATAGAAAGAGATAACTGATCCAAGACATATATTTGTTGTTAATTTTGATGACACTGATAATGTCATATTACTAGATTACTGGACTTTATAGGTCGTATTCTATGTACTAATAGGTCTGCCTCTAGTCTAGACAGTCATCAATCAAAATCACCACCTACCAAGAGGGGTTCTTTCATATTATGGATGACCTTTATGGGTACATCACATTTCTTAACTATTCCTCTTGGCATTTATTTAGTTTCAAGTACCACTCGAATACCGTTTCACTACACCGCTCGACTGTTAATCCTTTTATTAGGACCGATAGGTACTTATGTTTTCACAATGTGCGTCCGTCTGTCTGTTGGTGCTCTAGCGGTCGAACGCTTCCGAATTTTCGACTTCCGTTTTCGCCATTCGACAACTTGAGAAAATGAAAAACTGAGCTGAGTTCATTGGTGGGAAAAATTGGTGAACTACTTTCGGTTCAAAAGGTCATAAACAGTAGAAGAGACCACGTTTTTCACTATACAATTTCATGTGTAAATGGCCTGTGCAATGATCAATGCTGTTCTCTCTTTGGAATTCCATAGCTAAGGCAGGGAAAAACTCCACAGTGAATTAAGTGAAGACATGTGATGGTCTTCCTTTACGGTCAAAATCAGTCAAAACTGGTTCAGTGGTACGTGATTTAGTGGTACCATTAAGGTCCATTAGAAATTTTCAATGTTCAGATATGCCATGTAATATATCAAAAGACTTGAATGATATGTCATGAATGAATATAACGTAAAATTAATGATATTCAAAATTGGTTCAATAGTATGTGGTTTAATGGAACCATTATGTCTACTGTAACTTTAAATGCTAGGCTATGCCATGTAATACACACACTGGCCAATAAATTAGAAACCCGTGATGAATTACGGTACTGATATGTAAAGCGTGGTCACAGGTCAGAAACGATTGTGATATACAAATGAATGCAATCAAGTGAGGTATATGCTCGTTGCAAGCTGCAGGTACAGGGTTGAGGAAAATGGGGAAAACAGCAGACGTGTCTGAGTTCCAAAAAGGAGTTATTGTTGGAACCCGTCTAGCTGGAGCTACGATTTCCAGGACAGTACAACTGAACGGTATCTCAAAAGGTCAGGAAACAAGGTGTTCAATGCGTGGAAATGGAATCCACAAGAGTTGTCGAAACGGCAGAATTGTGAATCAAAAACAATCAACACAGACAGGGACCGACGTCGTCTGAGACGGATTGTGCGGCAACTGATGGCAGACTTCAATGAAGGATCATCGCAACCCATCTCCTCCAGAACAATGCGCCGAGAGTTGAAGCGAATAGGGACGGTAAGTCGCATGCCAGTGAGGAAGCCCCTGGTGTCAGCATCAAACCGGAAAGTTCGCCTGCAGTGGTGTAAAGAACGGTGTGACTGAAGAGTAGACGACTGGAAAAAGGTGATGTGGTCGGACGAGTCACGTTACACATTGTTTTGCACCGATGGCCGGCAGTGAAATTGGCGGCAGCCCCATGAAGCGATGGACCCCTCATGTGTTGTGAACACAGTTCAAGCTGCAGGAGGAGGTGTCATGGTATGGGCCATGTTTTGATGGTATGGCAAGGATCCCCTGATATTCCTTGACAGTCAGGTGAAAGCCAAAGACAACCTGAACATTGTTGCAGATCAAGTCCATCCTGCAATGATGCATTTGTACCCAAATGGTGACGGGTTCTTCATGGACGACAATGCTACTGTCCATCAAGCAAGAATTGTTCAAGAGTGGCTTTCTGAAAATGACACCGAGTTGCAACATCTGCTGTGGCCAGCGCAAATTCTAGATTTGAATCCGATCGAGAATGTTTGGGACCTGAAGGTCTCTCTGACGATTGCATGATCTGCGATTACCTTACCTAGATTGCAACACTTTGTAGAGTCCATGCCAAACCGCGTATCTTCTGTAATTACAGCCAAAGGAGGGTCAATACCATATTGGACGAAGGTTTCTAATTCATTGGCCGGTGTGTATATATATCATGTTGTTGGCATGTTGTTATATATCATGTATATACAGTATATGGCATGTTGTTATCAATAGATCGTAGTTAATTGCTCGCTTCAACACTACATGCTTACGTTGAAACGATTATAATGAAATAATAGACCCTTGCACCGAATGCTTCAACAATTTTGCTCATTTCATTATTCAGGAATGCTTACAAATTAAAGGGTTCTTATATATTCGAATATATAGTGAATTACTACTCTGTCCATTTAACTTTTCAGGTACATGTACTTTTATTTCTGTTAGAAATACGACTTCCTGTAGCAAGCAGTGGCTTCCTTAGCAACCTCATCTAACCGTAACAACGAGAGGCTTCTTTAGAAAACAGATGTTTTCTTTTTTATTCCCGAATACCATAAAATCCTATCGGTCTGTGCATTTCGGTTGCCTGACTTGTTATCTTTAATGTTCACAGTCAATTTATTGGTTACTTTTATTATCGAACCTAACTTTACCTGTACAACGTATCTACAACCTCTGACAATTAAGTTCGGTGAATGACCTCATATTGCGAGTGGCTTACATGAGCAGTTACTATCAAAGTAATGCACTTCTGGGAACGGCTGTACAAGTCCTGGAAACTCCTGGCGTAGTCGTTTTTAGGGATAGCCTTCAGTTGGGTCGTCACATTATGTTGGATGTCTGGCCACTTCAGGGGGCGTCTTCCACGGTGTTCCGGCCTCCTCGGAACCGTTTAAACCACTCATAAACACACTTCAAAGTGATACCACTTTCTTTGTAAACTGTTGTTAGCATTTCATGAGTCTCTTTCGTTCGCTGATACATTTTGGGTTTCGACCACGCGCACTACACCTTCACTCTTCAATGTCCTGTTTAAACACTATAAACACATTCGCAGCGCTGATTCTCTCAAATTTGTTTAAACATGTTTCGACCTGCCTGGGGTAGCGCACTGTTACGACCGTTAGCAATATAAGGTCATTCACCGAACTTAATTGTCAGAGGTTGTATTTTATTGCTAACTGGTAATGGTTAGGTCAGGTCTTCTTTCAATTTATACATTTTACACCCTGTATAGGTAGAAAGAAGTCTATATATAGAAAAATAGATGTATAGTTAAGAGTATACAGTGGAAATATTACACAGTAAAAAACACATACGTAAACGAAAAAAACGGTTCCTAATTAAGAATTTTTCCAAACAGCTTACAATTACTTTCGAAATTGCGATAAAGCTAAAAAAGCCTATGCTGAATATACGGACAAGATCCTTCAATATCGCGTGTCTTGTATAAAATATTAGTACGGATTACATTAGTTTATTACACTTAACGCTGATCATTTTAGGAGAAGATAAAAATTTGGATTATTTTTTTAGAAAAATTTCTCCATGTACCAAATCAATACTCAGATTGATATTAAACAATTTAAGAGATTGCTTACCTAAATAATTTTCATTGGCTTTCCAGTTTGTCTTTCTTCACTGTAGTTTTCAAATGATTATTTTCTTGTAACTGTCTCTCCTAGGAATAATTTTTCTTTCCCTTTTCTGTCATTGTCTCTCTTCCACTTGCAATCAATAATTTCGCTACTCTACGTGAATTCCGAGATGAGTCCATCCGATTGACTCATCCGCATCATCTGTTGAAAATAAAAAAAAAAAAATGTTGGGTTGAAATTTTAAAACATTTATTGCTAAAACTTTGAAGGAATGCTAGGAGCTCGATTACATAGACATAAATTATAGTAAAATTATTAAACAAAAACATGCTTATCATTCAGATAATTTAAGGCATGTGCCTAATCTAAAATTTTATTATTCTGTTTAATACCTTTCTGATTGAAAACTCTAAGAATAGAAATGATTTTGATTTTATTCACCCCTAGATCATTCTGTTGGTTTTACCATGTCCGACTGCCCGTCTGTCCCCATCATGTTTTCTACATTTTTTGACGTAGAATTGAAATTCGGAATACTTTCTAAGGGCATGCGTTACTTCAGTGTATTAGAAGGTTGAGGCTAGGTTACGGTGAATTATCTAACATATATAAACATTACCACTTTAAACCTTTCTGGTCAAGATCCACAAGCCCCTCCCCATAATGTTTATTCTTATTTACAACCTCTATTGATCGTACTCTTAGCCTCACCCTTCTTAGGCCACGTCTGTTTATCTTAACTCCATCTGCTCTCTCCTCAGATTACAAATATAGCATGCTATCAACATCTTCCCTACATTTTACTCATCCCTATTATATCATAACTGCTCACCTACATATGTATATTACTCAATATTATTCCCCAAGAAGGCAGTTCATATATATCATAATCTTAAGCCAACATTTTCATAGTCCTTAACTCATTACCCCGATTAGTTCCTCAGTCACTCCCCTCCTGCTCACACAGCAATCGATCCCTACAGTTACAACCCCAGCAACCCAACCTCTCATTCTCCCAGCCCAGCACCCTGCCACGACAATACATCCCGTCTCCAACCCATCGCAGACATAGTCTCAAAAAAATTGTCAATTTCTATTATTCCTCTGGCCATAATATGTCGAATAAATAGCGTTATGTCAAGTATTACTTATAAGTCCGTTATTTATATCTATATCAAAACTGTTCAGAGTCCGTGATTGAACACACATCACGCAAAAACTACTGGACGGATTTTGATGAAACTTAGTATGGTTGTACCTTAATAGTTTGGGTCTCGGTTTAGGGTATGTCTCATTCCCATGGGAAAATTCCAAAACGGCTTCGTTGCGTTATAGCTATTCTTTCTAACAGATGTCGCCAGAAAGGAGATATGCCTAGGGTGCCTAGATAAGTGCGGAGTAGGGCGGTGACAACCTTTACTGTAAGCTTAAAGCGTGAGCCGCCATTTTGAATCCATGGTCAAAAGTGCCAACTGAGTTACTATGTTAAATTCGTCGTTATTTTAAAGAAGTTTACTGGTGTCTGATGTTATGCAGCATTAAATTAGGCCTTTAGTTGTATGTACAACCACTTGTTCGTTTTTCTCATAGAAAAAGATAGCTAAATTTACCTTTAAAAAAATGCAAATCCAAGAATAAAACGTACAAAATATAAAATATATTAAAAAAAAAAAAACCTTTTTAAAAGCACATATTTTTACTTCATTAAGTGCACTAAAAATAAAAATTTTGGTACCTTTTATTTAGGAATCCATAAATTAAAAAAAAAGGTAAAAGTTTGGCGGCGCATTTATTTTTACGGTTTTAGCATCATCTAAAACCTTATTAACGACGGTACAGATGTATGTAACATGAATATCACACGCCAAACGTTTGAAAGGATTGAACTAGAGGCTTGAAATTTTCTACAAGCGTAGGCCCTATACAGAGGACGGAGCGAAAAATATAGCGAATCCTCTAGGGTGGACCAAACCATGTGTTTTTGTGGTTTCCCCAAACTGACTTCCCTTCATGTCTATGGAGTTTTGATTGCGTTTAAGCAGTTTGTGACGTCGAGTTTGACTGTTGACGTCAGAATTTAAAGAACTGTTTTTGAAGTATAGCGAATCCTCCCGCTACTACTCATAAAATTTTGATGCCATAACTTTTGAAAGGATTGACCTAGAGGCTTGAAATTTTCTACACACGTAGGCCCTATACACAGGACGGTGAGAAAAATATAGCGAATCCTCTTGGGTGGGCCGGGGCCCCTCAGGGGCCATTTGTATGAATTTCATGGTTCCTTTTTTATCTTTTGAACAAAGAGAGAAAGAAAATCCAGAAATTTCGTAAATTTGTAGTGTGGTTCTAAAAAAATAAAAACAATTTACAAGAAAAGTAAAATAAGCCTCTAGGGCCCCGCCGGAGGTCCCGAGGCCCCAAATACAATTGAAGCGATAACATTTGAACGGAACGACCTAGGAACCTGAAATTTTGTATATTTATAGTGTTGTACTAAAAAGTATAGCAAATATACAAGAAATGTGATGTAGGCCTATGCGGCCTGGATGCAACCTCTGTGATCAGGTATTGGCGGAAGTGAACTTCATTGGACTTCAGCGGGAATGTTGTGACCACGAAGGGGTATCGATAAGGTACAACGTTAAGTTACACACCGGAGCAAGAGCATTGTCAGCTGAACCACTTATCGCTAGCGCCAGCTAGCAAGGAGCAACGATACAGCATCAACTTTAAGTGCATCGTTGAAAAAGGATGATCCAAAAGTGTGAGTGAACGGTTCATCGAGTGTGCAAATAAAGATAAGTATTTTTGGGTGTGCGTTAAATTAATAAATGCATCAGTAAAAAGGCTGAGATCTCATTGATGAAGTGTGTTACTGCGCAAAACATATGTATTTTTTTAAGTAATATGCCGTACAGTGCCAGGAAAGAATCTCTTAAAAAATTATGTTAAATGTTAAGTAATGCCAAGCTCTCGTGCATAAACTATTTTATATATGAATGCTGATATTCCCTTTTACTAACAAACTAATCCCTACCTCATATTTTGTAACTAGATCCAAAGTTTAAACTGAATAAAGAATTCATTTGTTTATTAAAAGCGGTGTCTCTCCTGGGTTTTATCTGATTAAGCGCATGTTAGCTATAAGAGGAATTGGTGGGCACTCTGGAAACAAGTCATTTGTCAGAATAGAGATTGGTGTTTAATTAAAGAATTTGATATAGGCTTATTGCGGAACACAACACATTTTAACTAGCCATAATTTTCTCCTTGCAACACTTGCAGGAAAACGAAAAAGCCTTCCACCGTTTTCGGAGCGATTGCTGCTTTCGGGGACGCAGCAACCAAGCATCGTCTGCTCCTTAAAATTCGATGTTAATAATCTATTTTAAAAAGTCAAGTGATTAAAGCTTCAATTACATACAGAAATCAGATCAGTAAACTAAACAAATAAAGAAAATTCTATTATTATCAAGCGAGTATTTGTGCAAAAAACATGCGTTCTCCTATGCGTGACTGAGTACTTCCGGATTCAAAATGGCGGCCGCAACCGACAAAATGGCGAGTTGTCACTACCCTACTCCGCACTTATCCAGGCACCCTAGATATGCCTTCTAAACATGCCTTTCTAAGGAGTCAAGAAATGCTAAGAGTATGAGTCAAATACGTACGCAGGAAACAAATGAAGAACGTGATGGTTTTAGCTTATAACGTAAAATCGTTATAGCTTATAGTCTGGGTCAACATTTAGGCTACTTTTTTCTGCGGGAAAATGCCACATTCTCACGGGTGAATATAACACTTGATCCATGTGATGTTCAAAAGCTTGCCAATAGATGTCGCTTGCCAATAGTGATTTAATTCGCGAGTCACTTTGAAGGTTCGATTTCAGTACCAACTCTAAATCATGGAGATACGGGGGTACATTTCTGAAAAGTACGCCAGTTCAATGTTTAATTTAAAAGAAAAATTAAATTTCAATGAAATTGTTAATTTCTATGAAAATTTATTAATTTCTTTAGATGGAGATATTTTGTTTGGCGAAGGTGGAAACTCAAATTCCGGTTCTGAAACAGTTTGAAGGTAGCTGGTTAAGGACTTGGAATTTTCCTTTGCGTTTTGGTTGTTGTTATTTAGTTTTTATACTTTGTCTGTAATTTTTGTACTTTTATTTGGCTCTGTCTTTCTCCGCTCTGAGTTCTTCGTTGGCGGAGCCGCGTATAAAATCAAATAACACCAGTATTTTTCTCAGCAGTTCATTTCTGCAATCGGGTTTCAGTTATCCATTGTATTCACAAGTTATTAACAAAAAACATTGACTAGTTCCAAATATAAACACAGAGCTAAAGGATGTGTTCAATGTGTTGTCCCTCTTGCTGGATGCAGAGCTCAAGGCGCTTTATCCATTTATTATGCACTCGTAGAAGAAAATCTGGGGTAATGCTGTCACAGGCCTGTAGGATGCGTTGCTGAAAGTGACGTTTGCTTTGCATTTCACAGCATACACAAGTTGTTTCAAGTGATTCCCTAAGTAAAAATCTATCGGTGTGATGTCTGGGGAACGTGGTGATCACTCCACAGGATCCGCCGGTCATCCAATGACAAGGTTATTGCCATTCCAGCCGTTGACGGACATTATGGAAAAAAACTTCGGAAACTGCCATCTTCGGTCAAGAGTTACGGGAGTACAGTGTTCTGTAATATTCGCAGGTACTCATCAACAGAGTACCGTCTATGAAAATTTATCCAATTAAACGGGCATTCCATCTCCCTTTATAATACAATAACTTTGACATCACCAATTACTTTGAGGGTTCATATCTCTCTAATATCTGATGTTATGACATGATGGTTCACCTCACAATTGATATAAACATTTGCTTCATCGCTAAACACAATGTTATATGCAAACAAATGATATAGTCGATATTTGTAGAGAACTCGGGTACAAATTCATTACATCTGTCCGGTTCATCTCGGATAGTTTTTGCTGCATCTGAATTTTGAATGGATACCACTTGTTGGTAAGAATCCGTGCGTTGTGAACTCTTTGCAAATGTGGCCAACGCTATCGGTTGATTTTTTTGGCCGGCCTGTACGACCTTCATGTTCAACAGTCCTCGTATCCCTGAAATGTGATATCACGTATGCGACGGTACTGTGCGCGATTGGCTCTCTTTCGGGGCGCGGGCGTTGAAATCAACAGCAATGGTACGATAGGAGCGTTCTCTGTCTTATCAGGATCAGCTCAATCCTCTCCTCCTTCATTTGTGCCATCTCCAATTACCTGAAACAGTTTATGGTACAGTATCAATAACTTGTGAATCACAAAAGATAACAAAAATAAGATTGCAGGAATGAACTCCTGAGAAAAAAATGAAACTTGACCCAAAATGGCGGTCTTCAAAATGGCGGCCAAACTCCGAAACTGTCCCACAAAACAGAGCTTATCCTAGTCCTTGCTAGCCTGGTCACTTCGTTCTTTTTAAACTATATTTCCGAAATACCGCTATGTCCTATGAATTTTGACTCGCCCTGTAGTGATGATAAAGGAGTACAAAAAAATAGATGAACTCAGGCTTCCTCTACTTTTATACCCCCCTCCGGGAGATAAGTTTCTTTTTTAGGGTCTAATCAAGACGGTATTTTAAAGCGAACTTATTTTATGCAATTTTTAGCTTAATCCCGTATATATTTTATATTCATATTATCAATTATCTTGCATAAAAATGCGGAAAGACATAAAAGGAAAGGTTCCTTGACTGCCATTGCGCAAGTTGTTGTATAACATAAAAAAATCTACATTGCTCATTTCTAGCCGAAACCTTACGAAGGAAAGGCAACCAGAGAACGTTCTTGGGGAAATAAATTTGGGTCGTCTTTAGGGATTCCTTCCTGCAATCTATTGCGCCCGAAAAGCGCACCCGCAATTTGATTGAATCCGATTCACAAAATTGGAACGGCATCATCCAATTTCGTAAGCAAATTCTTTAGAATAAAAGTTAAAATATAAGATGTCAAACTTAGAATTGTAACTCGAAGGCTGCAGTCATTTTAATCGTAAAAGAAGCATTATAGCGTACGTTAATGCATGTAATAGTTGTCTTGATTCCATAACTGTATAAGCCATCTGTTCCTGTTAGGTTGCAAGAACTGACTCATTCTCCATGACCAATGACATTGGTAGAAATGGGAATTCTTTTTATTGAACAGCTGCTTCGAGGTCGAAACTCGACGTTTTCTGGAAAAGCAATTATTTTTCGAATGAGCAACTCATCTTTCACCGAGAAGGAACCCCATTACTTCCAACAAAGAAAGGTTATTATTCGAGTGGTGGTGGAAACGGGACTTGCATTCGATCTCATTGGCTCCATTCAGATGGGGTCTGTCTTTTTTTTTTCTTTTATTTAACAGTAACTATAATTTCCGCTGGGTAATTCACTTCTTATTTATGAAGTAGTCAACGTTCCCCAAGAAGGCGATAATTTATTTACGATGGTCCTATTCCGCGCTCGTCCTAGCTGTCGCCGATATCAATAAATGATAACGGCAAATGGCCTCTAAAAAGTGTTGTGGTCATGAGTTGGGCGAGGGAGCTTGCGTGTAAAAAGGTTATTAAAGTTTTATAGTAAACACTGTCGATTTTTATAAATAATAATAATGTTTATTTCTATAGAATGGTGTTTGTGGTATCTAAATAAAAAGATCGAACGTGATAGAATAAGACCTGCATCGAAATTAATGGAAATGTAAAAATTTTTATTTGCGTTATTGATCATGTTTTAGTCATAGTACTCCTATTCCACGTATACTTAAAAATTAATTTTGAAATCAATATTGTGCTCTATAAAATTCGAAGGAAATATCAGATAAGTCGATGACATTTAAATTGAAGTATTTTAATTTTATTGTGGTTTTACAGAAGGTTGAATACGATCTTTGGTAACGATTTATTGCGTGAATACTGCCAGTCTTGTGCACGCGCGCGTGAGAGAAAGCACATTATTTCATGTGAATTGCATCTGCATTGTTGTTTCTTTAGAAAATAGTAAATATCACTAGCTGAGATGCCCGTCTACGCCGAGCTTTTCAAGGCAAAACGAAGGCGGTCTATCAGTATCTATCTACTCTAGGTATATACCAATGTTGTTTAAGGTTTGATCCCGGGACTTGTTAATTGTCATTGCATAAGATGGGAGAACGGAAGATCGTCGACATTTGAACTACAAAATGATCAGTCGTGTGTAACGGTATTCTTGGTATTAAAACGAATTGCCTGCGTTATCCCCGCTGAGTATTGTAGCTTGTATTGAACATGATTATTCGGAATTGTCTGGTGTATTGTTTAATACTCAAAACATTCAACGTAATGACCGTCGATTCTACAATTTACCGACAACTTCGGACGTTGTTGTGTTTTTTTATCTGGCAGGGAATCAGTGCATATCGTGATACTATTTTGCGCCAGCGCTCAGAAAGTAGAGTTCGTCGGTTTTTAGAAAATCACCCTTGATTTGATCCTCTGCACTACGTGCTTATGTTTCCGTACGGAACGCAAGGGTGGCATATTTCTGTGCCGTCGAAAAACAATGCTCAAACCACCCGTCTTATGCTTACGATCTTCAAATTCGTCACGTAAATGTTGAAGCTCGGTGAAGACGGACATATACCGTGTGTTTCAAAAGTTCCCGAACTGCCTCTTCTGTATGTAGGGAAAGCCTAACCTATGACAGCAGCAGTAATGTTTGGCCAACAACTAAAATAAACCATGTGCTGAAATAAATTACATAAAATCAGTTTTACATAGTGGAAAAGTTTCTCAAATGTATTTATTTTATTTTTACATTCCCAAAGGAACGGAACATGTAGGTTACACCAAAGGAGAACCATCTCTTATGGTTCTTGCATACTGTATTTTATTTGTTTGCTTTCACTCAATACACGCTTTTTAAACTGTTACTGTACCGGTATAAGCTTAATACCGTATACCGTAGGTTTTATAAATAAAATTTCTATTTTTTACTTTAACCTTTTATTTCACTCTCATATTCGCGTATTTGCATTTATGTAAAATAAAGAGCGGGATTCGTAACGACTGGGAGCACCTATTAATTGAAAAAAAGAGGTTGAGAGACATTGGCTCCTGTCTACCAGCCCTTAGTATACTTGCACAACAGTACGGCATGCAGGGAAAGTCATCTTCTACGATCGGGAACTTTTGAAACATATGGTATAAAAAAAATCGCACCTTCCCGTCTTCGCCGAGCTTGTCAAGGCAAAACCAAGACGGGAAACAAAGTTGTTTCTGTTTAAAAAGTGTATTCTGAAGGATTCGGACCCACAATAGCAAGGTTGTCGAAACGCGCCATGTAACCAACGCGCCAAAATAGCATCATTGCAAAAATGTAAGTGATTTTTTTATTATAAAGAAAGCCTCGGCACTGAAACGTCATAAATTGTTACATCATCATAAGTCGACCAAATTTAGAGCTTATTATTGGTAGAAATGCGGTTAACAAAGGACGAAGTATGATGATGTAACAATGTATGACGTTTCAGTGCGGAGGCTTTCTTTATACATGTAGGAGGCGTTGGTTGTGCCCGGTGCAACCGAGCAGAGGCAATAAGCAATGTTAAACACCCATAGATTATACGAAAAGAAATATATTTAGTAATTTCTAAATCTGCCCAGAATCTGCCTTTACATAGCAATTCTGCATGCTGCAATTGAATGGGAGTATTACAGAAAAAGTTACATTTAGATCAGGTCTAGCTTGAACATTGAATGTGCCGTTCGCCCGACCATTAATTGAAGTGCTGCAATTCCACTCGTTGCCGTTGCCAGGGCAATTTTGCCTTCCAATCGAACAGTCGCCGGCACTTTTTCCAGTGAGAACATACAGCAGCCAAGTGGCCAATCAAGTTCAAGGCTGGATATCTTCGATATTTGCAACAGCTTCGTGTATCTGGGCTTTGCTGCTTCGTTGTTGAAGCAAATTGCGTTGACAATCCGAAACATGTTCATCTTCCGACTTGAGCAGCTGCATTGCGTACACGCGCTTTATGTCGGCCCCTTTGACGCGTAACCGAACGCCTTTTTCGGTCCTGTCGGCTTTCATACTCCGTTGGACTCGCAAAGGCTTCTTCGACCTCCGAGGCGGAGGCTCCGCGATTGTTTGAAATTTTCGCTTCGTCGGCGCCATAACCCTGTTCATTAAGAACCATTATTAATAGATATTCATTTAGAATTAGTTATTACATGCATCAAACAGTTATTGAGCTATTTTTCGAATCTCCCACACGTAGAATTGAAGTAGTATTATTAACGACTTATTATTGGTCACTGGTCTGAAGAGCCAATGAAAACTCCGAATTTAAAACTTTGAAAATTTTAACGAAATTCGTGATAAAGCAGTTTAATTTAAGACATTGCGTGATAAAGCAGTTTAATTAATATTAATCAACACTGTTTTATGTGTTATATTATTATTGTTAAAAAGAAAAGAGATTTTTAATTGTTTACTTTGCTGCGTCATTTACTTTGTTGCATCACTTACTTTTGTTGCGTCACTCGCGTCACTTGTTTCACTTGCCAATGAAAAGTGCGTATTTTCCATTCATGACAGACAGACTGACTGACTGACAGACTGACGGACATACCAAAATATATATATAGATGAAAAAATGTCTCCGAAAATCGGACCATACGTGGAGGGTTACATCACTGCCCTTTCTGCTACCAAGTGAGAAATGAGCGACGATGTGAGAAATCAATTAGCGAAAAACGGAAGGTTGGTTTGGTTTGGTTTGGTTTGGTTTGTTTGGTATTAACTTCCTTTTCAACTGCCATAGTCATTTCAGGACGGCGTTATAGGGGCCGCAAATTTTGCCTCGCAAGGGTTCTTTAACGTGCAGCCGGCAAACGACTACACGGGACCAACGGCTTTACTTCCCTTCCGAAGGAAGTGCGTGATCTCAGGATTTACCCCTGAAATAATCCTCGTCGTCCTCGGCCGGGATCGAACCCGCGTACTCGGGCATCAGAGGCGATCACGCAACCTGCTGAGCCACCGAGGCCGATAAAAAAAACGGAAGGCGATAGAAATGTACGGTTTGCTGCGTTCTGCTATGGAAATCAGGGAATTTATTCGCAAAAAGTTTCAAAATTAGTTACATAGTTTGTCAACAGATGGCGCCGCTATTCTCTACGCATTAAAGCTGTATATATCAGAGACAAATGAAAGTAAGAGACTGGCAGTACCCTATTCATTTCGCTGAGCGCTACTGGTGCCACCGGAAGTGCAGCTGTCGCCCTGTTGTGAGTGGCAAAAACCTAAGGCGGCCTATGTTCTCAATGTAATTTCATCTGTTTTTGTAGATGATTTCAGGAGGTATTAGTGAGCATAACCTGTTTACTGATTTTTTTAAATAAACTTTATTGCATTAGCTAACGATAGAGTATACTTTTAATGACTTTCAATAGCTGATTCAATTTCTTACGAATTTTTAAAAGAGCACGTACAACTCGCAACTCCTATCGTTATTATGGAGGCTTAGCCAGAGACAAGTGAAAGCATAGATGAAGAAAAATGAAGAAGCAAAGTTATTTTTTCATCCATGGTGAAAGTAAATGAAACTAGAGGAAGGATGAATTTATTTTTTCAGTCTTAACTGATTTTTATTATTAAAAAGGTTGGTTCTTATAACTTAATCAGGTTTTAATACCTAGTAAAGAATTTCATTTGTATTGCTAAATAAAAAGTGAATTTGAACCTCTTCTTACAGCATTACCAATGGAATTTCGAAAATAGCTTCAGTTACACAAAAAATTTAAATTGATTTATTCTTTATAGATTTTTAAATATAATAAGTCGTGATAAGACACTGCGTATATTTTCTCCACTTATTTTTTCTGTCAGCCGCTTGGTTTCATGGTGATATCCAATATAACAGTATGTGATAACAAAGTCTAATAAGTCGAAGCAAATGATCGTCAAAAGGACTCATTTCAAATGAATAGTGAGTTAAATTAGTGAAAATATTAATTTTGTTTTCGAGTATGAAATGTAATGGTTTTTTTTTTAGAATTTTGATAGGCGTATTCAAATTCACTCCTAATGATTTTTTCTGAAATTTTGCACAGCTTTACTACATCTTTCGATGGTGTGATAAGGCCTCTCTATTTTTTTTTACAATGACATTAGGTTGTGGCAGCTCTGATATTGCTCTTTCAACGCTTCTTTACATTGAATGCAGATTATAGATTTAATTACAGACCTAGAAACAAATCCTACAATATTTTCTACAACCGAATCTCAATATTTTGACAAGATTTTAATATCAGGGATTGGATAATAGTGAGACGCATCATCTTACATGGATTCATGATTATATTCATCAGAGTTATACATGAATTAATGTTTTGTGCCCTGCACTCAATTTTAACCTGGTTAATTTAATGCCAATCAATTTGTCATCTTTTGGAAATCTACAATGCAAATATATCACTTTCTAATTTTTCGTTTAGCTTTGAAATAGCTATTATACACGGGTGTTTGAGCTGGTGCTTATTTCTTGAGTGACAGTTTTTTTTAATGTATTCATCACAATAAAAAGGTTTATAACCTATGTTTACTGAAATGTCAGTTAGATGTTTATACTTTATAAAAAATTTTAAAAGCTGTGTAACAAAATTTTTTTTAAGATAATAAAAAAATGCAATTTTAATTTTTGTTAATCTGATAATGATGGAATATTTGTAAAGGCAGGACTTTTAAAAGTTAAATTGCTATCAATAAACAAACCTAACATAATTTATCAAATATTAGCTAATTGATTTTAAAATATTATAAAATTTTAAATTAAAAGAAAGTCTGATAACGTAAAATACTTTTGAAAAGATACTTAAAAAAAACGAAAAGGAAGAAATAATTCTCAGTTCAATAAAATAATCAATTTATTAATCCAAATATTGTAATAAGCAATTAACT
>JAHWFO010117718.1:448516-464203 GCA_023313115.1 Rhysida immarginata | reverse complement strand
TAAAATAATCAATTTATTAATCCAAATATTGTAATAAGCAATTAACTTATAGTGAACTGAAGTACTGGATCTTTAAAAAAAAAACAAAAACGATTTGACCAATATGTATGAGAATGCGGTCTCAGTTAGTTATTAGAAGGGGAGATTATAATTTGTACATCTCGCACAAATCAACAATAATTTGGATTATAATTAGTGAACTGTATATTTTATTTTATTATCTTTCAAATTATAATTTATAAAGGAGAATTTTCCTAGTTAATTGATTAATATAATCTCTTCCTCCTTTTCCATTTAAACTATTTTTTTTTAATTTATGATTAAAAGAATAACTTTATTTATCAGCAAATAACTTTTTATAGGATGGGCCGATTTGGATAATTATTTTTTGGTGGCCCCATAATAAATTCATCCAGATATCTTAGGTAGATAGTATAAAAATAATTGTTTGCGATTGATTCACATGCATTGTCTCCCGCGATCAGCGTTTCTTGCCAATCCCATAATGGCGGCGCGAAGGCACCACTAGAGGGGAGGTCACTGCCAATCTCTTTCTATTGTCTCTGGTATATATTTGTCTTTACTACGCATTAAAGCTCTAGATTAGGAAAGTACGGCAAACCTTTTCCGCGCCGCTCGCAGCTCTGATTGGTAGAACAGGAGTCACGTGAGTTTTTCAGCCATTGTTGGCCCAAACGCAGCGATAGATACCATTGAAATGCATGTGGAGGTGGTAATTTAGATTAAATTTTTAATGTCAGATTTGACGCCATGTGATTTTTTTTCTTTGGAGGTCAGACCATTCCAACTGGAATGTTTGCACGGGCGTCTGCGAATTTTGTATGTTGTTGCTGCAAATGGTGGTTATTTTGAAAACTTTGTTTTATATTTCTTCCCCATCAGTAGCGCCATCTTTGACGAACTTTGTAACTAATTTTGAAACCTTATGCGAATAAATTCCCTGGTTTCCTAAGCAGAACGCAGCACACCCTACGTTTCTATCGCTTTCCGTATTACGTTAATTAATTTTTCAAATCGTCGCTCATTTATAGTTAAGGCATGTAAAACACGAAATTCCTCTGTTTCGAAGAAAGGCATATCAGCAGTACTGAATGGAAAAAGAAAATCCCGGGTAGGGTTAATTCCAACTACCAGAGATGGCAAACTCCTCGACTTCCCGCAAATCGAACACCACAGGTCATTCGAAAGTTCAAGCAGCCTGTCCAGTGTGAAAATTCAGCAACCAAAGAGGGATTGCAAAACATGCAGGAACTTCACAAGCCATCGTAAATAAAATAATAAACAAAGATAAGCAACTGGAAAAGCGTCACAAGAGTCGTGTTTATAAGCTTCTGCCAAGATACGTCGCAGAAAGGAAGAGGAACTATCGGAGGCTCTGAGAGTTACCTCGCAGCAGAACGATGGAAGTACGTTATCACTTTGGCTGAAGCCTAGGTCTACCTCAACGATTGCAACGATTTTCTACCTTTCACGTGGAAAGAAGTCATATCAAAAGTGATCCATGGAATGTAAGAAAAGTTTTCAAAAGGATTTATGGTGATTACGAGACACTCTTACAATGGCAAGCTCAAAATCAGAACACCCTTTATTATCAGCAGCATGTTCTAGGACCAATCCTCGCATTGTATGGAGAGAACAAAAATAAAGTTTGACTGCATCAAGACAAAGCCTACACCATAAGTCTAACTCGACCATCCAAGGTACGTTGGATTTGAAAGATGTAACTGGAATTCAGGTTATACCCGTTCATGATATCCCTATCAAGTCACCAGATGCATCCCCGATGAATTTTTGTGGATTTAGATTATTGAAACTAGCCCTTGCTCGACCTCGTCCAACAACCACTGCGAGTCTCTGGAAATCTTGTAGACACCACTTCTACAGTGGAAGCTACGGTGTAGGGCAATAATCCACAACCAGGGTCAGAAAAGCGAACGTTCTTCATAAATTTTCTCTTCCAAATTCGTTACCATAGATCGTGATCAACCTTCTGTATTTTACGCTGTAAATGCTGTTGCCTTTCTTTTAAATTTCGTGTTTTTCCCTTCTTGACTGATGTGATGCTTAATTTTGAATATCTTCGGGTGCTGAGTCCCGATGTTGAACGCAAAAGTCGAAAAGTAATCGTTGAAATTTGATCCCAATTTAACACTATATACAAGTGTACGTTTTCTACTATTCCTCCAAATTTCAGTTGTAGAACCTGAATAGCTGTTGTAGAACCTGAGTTATTAATTCCAGTTTTTTATCAGTTTTTATTTTCTTAATTTAAAATAAAATTAAAAATCGGACCATCATTTTCATATGGGTGAAGTATTATTTATTTGATTAAAGATTTTTTTATCTGTATTTCATGAAAAATCTTTGCATGTTGGATGAGTTCATTTGCAACATCAGCATGCCAAAAATATACAGGGTGTCCAACTAGTCTGGTAACATGGCAGATGTCTCAAAGCTGCCAGGTAGGCGAGATCTGAAGAGTGTGATTTATAGGTACTAGGGGGGGGGGGAATTCAGTGCCGCACTTAAATTTGACTTTGACCTCCAAATTTAAGGTCTTCCACTTGCTAACTCGAAAACTATTAAAGATAGAGAAAAATTTCTAATTGCAACATCACCTTAGTCTAAAAACAGTTTTTAATCACACCCTTCTCCTTGAAAGATTTTGAGAAAGTCACTCAAGGAAAGAAAATTCCCAACGGTGCGCTTCACTGCAATTCAAATGCGTTAGAAACCTCAGCCAACCTGTGTTAGCTTTTTCAATCTACAAAGATAAGAAATTTGAAGAATCTGAATCTACAATAAAAAAATAGGGGTTCCCATTTAAAAGTTTAAAGTTGCCCCATACCCTACCCCCCTCCTACGAGGGGTGCAGGGCGTTAACTTTTGCACCATTAAATAGCTTCCAAAATTATTTGACACTTATTTTTTTCATTCTTTTTTTGGCAAGACGTGTATTTTTCGAGATATTAGACCGTTCCAGGACTTTTTATTCACGCTGAATAAAAATCACCTAACAACGTTTCAAAATTTTAAAATTTGCAGACCTGTGTTATCATCATGATAACGCGCTTGTTTATGTCACTATATTTATTGATATTGTAGGTATATCTTGGTTCCATGATGCCAAAATCGTATTATCGAAAAGCGACTGTGTTCTGGTTACAAAAAATGTCATTTATTCCGAGACGCGTTTCGGTTGTAGGCCATTAGTAGGATGACAACTGTCTATGATTGACCTACTCAAAGCATAATCTCACCTTCATCGAACTGCCTAAAAACCATGGATTCGTATGCATTTTGCAAAGACATTTCCCCCTAGGCTATGAGAACGTATTAATGTCATTTCCTATATCTGCTTTAATTTTGGGAATCCATTTTCTAACTAGTTTGCTTTTAAGAAGTTTTTTTATTGAAGGTAAATGAGTTATCAAAACTCTTAAAAGTCTAAACGTGTTTTTATGTAAAATCTAGAACAGACGCAGTTTCGAAAAATACAAAAGTCTTAAAGTTGTTTTTGTAGATGGTAGTTTCCAACGTAAACAAAAAATAACAGGGGGAAAAACGTTAACTTCTAAACAGCTGAGTTATTTTTTCCTTTATTGCTGATTTTTTCCCCCTTTGAAGCATAACTTTTTTCCGAGAATGTGTGAGAAATAAACACATATACATGTTTCGCTAAAGAGACCCCATCAATAAGGGTTACGGAACGAAAACGATCCCCATAATAGGGAAGAAAACATGAGGGAGAAAGTCTGTTGATCTTGAAGCTTTTCTTTGATGTCTCAAAGGAAATGTGTTGCTTTCACGTTCAATGTCAGGTCCACAACAAGACGTACTTGGCGGGAGAGTAGTCCACGTGCATTTTCAGCCCATCAGACACATCAATTCTCTTGAGAGAGTTGAACAAGGGAGGAAAGCTTTACCCACCTCCAAAAATAACCATTACACGAACCATCAAAACCCAAAGAGATTTAGTGGCAAGCAAAAAAGGAGGAAGGAAGTTTGCGTTAGCAACGAACGTGAACTTCTTGGACCGAGGGTTGCTTTTCTACAAGAAACGGCTAAAAGTATAGTTTCTAGTAAGAATGATGGGGGTGAAATGGAAAGGTGGGTCGACACTAACCTCTGTCAGTGAAGCGGAAGTGGAGAATTCGAAAGTTTTGTCACGTAGGAGGGCAAGATTTTAGTTAAACTTTATTACACTTTAAATGCAATAAAATGTTGGAAGCATTTTTTTTAAAGTCCTCACAAAATGTAAGCCGATTTCTAAAGATCAATAAATTTTATTGTTTTTAAAGAAATTTTTAGGTAAATAAAATAAGATGATCTAAATTTGGTAGTTCTGTTAGATTTTATATTTTTACTTCTTTTTAAATCTTAAAAAATTCAGCACTAGGATTAGAATGCTTATAATTCAAAATTATGTACTATTGGCATTATTTTAGAAATTTTTTGAATTCTGACTTTAGATTCGGATAGAGCATCATAAATTAAGTAAGCGTTTAAAAGGGCACATATTGCTAAAATAGCAGTCGAAATTTAGGAAAACTTTTAAGTTTGTAATGTTATATATGTTGGCCACTCAAATGGTATTTCACATTAGTCCAATCTTATGTCTAATCCGATTGATGTAATGACATTTCCGGACCATCTATTGCAAAATTATGGCGGAAATGTCATTTCATTGGCCGAAGTAGGCATTAGATGGAATAATACTGAAATACTATTTGATTGACTGACATATACGAGGTGCGATTAAAAAATTCAGGAATTGGTTCGTTTAAAGAGAAAGTACTTTATGTAAATACATTTATACAGAGTTTCCTTCAAAGTAGTCCCATTATGAAGCCATACAATGACTCCAGCGTTCCTGCAACTTCAGGAACGTGTCCTGGAAGTCTTTCTGTTGAAACGAGTCAAGCACTTTCTGCGATTCGCACTGGATCTTCTCAATAGTATCAAAACGGCCACTTTCAATTTTATCTTCATTTTCGGAAAGAGGACAAAGTCTGCAGGAGCCAAATCTGGCGAACAGGATGGATGTGAAAGCGAAATCATATTGGTGTTCGCAAGAAATTCATGTGTGAGGAGAGCTCACTGAGAAGGTGCATTGTCGTGGTGGAGCATTAAGTTTTTTCCACACCATACGTAGAAATCCGGTTGTTTCAAAGCAGTCCAGTTTTACAAGCAAATTTTTAATGAGAAAAACGTACCGGTCTCCATAAAGATCGTTCTGTAGGGATCTAAAATAACGGTAATCTGATCGCCAAATATCTGTACACATCCGAGCTAAATGCTTCTATTTATTAGACAAAAAAGAAGCTATTATCATTATCTTCTAAATTAGCCTCCAAAGTTTGGTATCCACATAAAAAAGTCATAGTGAGTTTGCATCTAAAAGTGGTCAAAGATAGTCTTATTGAACTTAAAGTAAATTCCAACTGTAGATTATAATTTTATATGGAAATTATCAAATCAGCATTTAGCGTATGTTCACATGTTGGTAGAGAAACTTAAAGAGGTCACATCTTCAGAAAAATGGTGACGGCAATGCAGGCTGAATTGAAAAAAAAACTGCATAACAGTGTATATATTGATCTAGTTGGTTCCCAAGATAACTTTATATTACATAGATATAGAAGGAAAATTTAATTCCTTAGTTCTATATTTTTTGTCTCGTTATATTAATAATAATGGCTTCTTTTTGTATAAAATTTGTGATTCTCAATGTATTTCTGATCCATGAGGTTCTATTGGGACATGACATTATTGGAGAATAATCTTGCTATGTCTTTTCGCATGTAGACGTTGAGATATGCATTGTTGGGTAACATGAAATGCCCCTTGGAAACTCCGTTATCTTTTAACGTGGAGTTTTGGTACACTTTCAAGCAGTCTACATATGCTTTCATTTAGAGTATATAAACCATAAGCTTCCACAAACAAACGGTGATTTTCTGAAACAGTATACTTTAATAAGTAGTTTAGTAAAGCTCTTTTGTATGGGAACTGAAATTTGAAGAACTGGATAAAAGATATTTGATGATTGAACTTGAAGTACTGTATACAGAATGAATATGTTTGCTGGTAGACAATGTTCGCAATGTTGTGGAAGATTGTAGACTGATGCTTGGTAATTACAGTTGTGGAGAAATTAATAATTTTGGCTGATGTCTTGTAGTGATTGGGATGATTCAAAAGACATGTAGCTAATTTTTGGTGAATCATCACAATCACTGCAAGATGGTTTGGTTTGGTTTATTAGAAATTTTGTCGTCGACTACTAAAGTCATTTTGCGCCTTTTACACAAGTTATATCTGTACGCAGCCCGGGACAAACACAAACATCCATGCCCACGGCGGGATTCGAACCCACGACCAGGCGTACTCGAGAACTAGAAAGCCTACGCCCTAGCCCTCTCGGCCACCTGGCCGGCCAATCACTACAAGACATCATCCAAGACTAGTGTCTCCAAAATTATTCAACAAAGAGTAATTCTCAAGCATCATTCTACAATCTTCTACAATATCGAGAACATCATCCACCAACAATCAGATTCATGCAGTCCTTCAAGTTCAACCATCAAATATCTTCTATCTAATTCTTCAAACTTCAGTTCCCATACTTCATCAAAAATTATAATATTTACGACATTAACAATTAAAAAAGCATTTTACTAACTTAATTATTGATTATCATACCACTTCTTTTATAAAGGGTGTCCCGAAATGAGTTGACATTTTAATTTTTTAATATAACATGTTTCTTCATTGGAAAATTTACAATATTTTTTCTTTATTAGAAAGGATGGAGATTAGGAAAACATCTGACAAATGACCGTCCCGGCCTTTGGTAGCACAAATGTTGCTGGGGAATTTCGGCAGTGTTGTGTCGAATTTCATCTTTGAGATCCTCAATAGTTTGTGGTTTATTCACGTACACTTTTTCCTTAAGATAACCCCAGAGAAAGAAGTATAACGGTGTCAAGTCACATGATCTTGGCGGCCAATTCACATCGCCTTGCTGCGAACAGTTTTCGTAAAATGTTCACCATTTTTGATGTGAATTTTTACAATTTCTACGCGTTGTTCGATTGTGTACTTTTGCATAATTTAACTTCAATGTTTAATAGCGACAGAATACTGCATATAAATCTCTACTCTGGTTATACTACAAAAAAATGACAGCAAATTCAAAATGTCAGTTCAATTTGGGACACCCTTTATGTAGTAACTTGAAAAGGAAGCAAACATTCTCCATAATTTTTTTTATACAAAATTCGATATTTTCACTACACATAAAAACAATGATGTTCACACATCAACGGAATGTCTTACAAACTTAATTATCAAACTTGTTTCAAAGACTTTCTTAAAGACATGTTACCATTCTCAAATTTTGTTAGTTTCGTCATCTGTTAGCAAGAGATGCAACTCATTTGTACATCCTATAATATTGGGGTAGTTATTACAAAGTGGATTTGTCTAAGAAATTTCAAAAGCTTTTGCCATTCTTCTGTAGGTTAAATTTATCGTGCTTTATTTTTGAATACATATTATTTACGTAATCCAAAGAAACATAATTTCGATCAAGTAGCTCTTAAAGTCTTTTCTGAATTGAATTCCCAGCAAAAAAATATAATACAAAAGAACAATATTAGCTTGTCTTCTTTACAAGTAAGCTCTCAAGCTTTCCTCATTTTTCCCTGCCTAAGTATTTTTATACATTTTTTATGAGTGCTTACTTTTCTTAGCTTATTTAGACAATCGAAATTCCTCCAGAGGTTCTCTTATCTCTTGAGATTTCTCCTTTAACTATTTCCTTGTGAGAGAACATTGAGAGAAGATTAATGCTACAGCTCAGATTTTCTCAACCTTTCAGGAGAGGCTAAGCACTGGAAAACTCGTTGGGCAAGTGAAGTAGGAGGAGGAAGAAAGGGGGGAAAAGGGAAGAAAATAATTAAGAATGCCTGGTTTATATATGGAGAAGAGAAAAAGTACCTCAGGAAACTCTTGCGAATAAGACTTCCTACTCAATGGGTTTGATCGACCTCGCCATTAAGAATCCTTAAAGTTTCATTAGTAATTTTAAAGTATCTATAAATAATTTTAGTTTTATACATTTCTAAGAGCACCTGAGATTAAAAAAGAACTTCGGTTTTCAATATCTTCTCTTGAAAAGGGCTGATTATTGTTTAATTTCCCTGCTAATCCAGCGGAAATTATGTGATGAGCTAAAATAATAATACATGTGCAGCATGTTTTTGGTAATTCGATCGGAGATTCGATTGCATAATTTAAAGCTTAAAATGTGCTTAAACAATATAATTTAAATATGTATATAGTTCCTCTTTACTTCGGAAATTTTTGTTACTTTTCTACAAATATTTTTTCTGATGGAAGAAGTAAATCAAGAATTCTTATGAATTAAAAAACCCCCCCGAAGTTATGGAATTTTTTTGTAAGAATATGACAACTGACTTCATGTATATCTGTCGTCCATCTCTGCTTCAATTTCCATTTCTTTTCTTACTCAAAAAATTTAGTTTCTTAGTTTCTTTACTGAAACCTCTAGAGAACCTTAGCCAGCATCTACGACAGCGATAAACAAATGGATTTGATGGTATCGGCAGAAAAGCTTTCGGTTTCCCTTCTTCTGATATGTATACTTAGACTCCATACAACGCTACGGTAAATAAGATTGTCTACAACTTTTTTAATGCTTATTTTTTAATGGAGAGCGACTTTCTAGCATGGTGGCGAGCGAACTCGATTTCTCTGGTTTTGTGCTATTGAGTATTTTCAATACTCTTGGTCAGTTTCAAACATTTAAAAATATATATTTTGAATTTTTCTAAATTTTTATATAAACTTTGAACTCCCCTGGAGCATGTCCAGTAAGACTTCTTAGATCAAAACTTAAAAAAAATCGAAGTTGGAAGTTCAAAGTATTGAGCATATACATAAAATGTTTGCAATCGCTATCTACGTGATATCTGATTTTAGTATTAAAAGAGAAAGTGTCGAAAGGGTGGCGCCGAGCAGACTGACACATTTAGTGGTCTTAGAAAATGGTACGCAAGACATAACAAATAAGCATCAACATTATTTGATAGACCGAAGTATATCAGTTATTCTACAAAAATTCCAAAACTATTTTTTGAGGATTATGTCAGAAGGCTGGCCTCCGTTTGAATCGATGTATTGTAGCAAGCGTTTTTAGAAGTGGTTCCGTAGATCGTCATCAGTGGTCGCAATTCGTCAACAATGGCTTGTTTTGGTTCAGGAATATTTATCTTATGTCTTATTTCAATTGCTCAGCTTGTTGAAAATTAAAAACTTTGGGATGAATGCCAAGCTTAGTCATTGATGGGCAAGTATTTATTTATTTAGCTTATGACATACAGGGGTTGGACAAAAATATGGAAACACCTCAGAAAATGCATGTCTGAAGTAAAATGCAAATCTTAGTGATGTGCTGTTATCACCCTTATTTAGTATTGGCAATAAACCTTCAGCAAGTAGATAAAAAGCTTCATTTGTTTATATGCTGTATTCTGTTGAGTTTTTAGTGCAATATGGCTGAACTACCAGAATTCGAACGTGGGCAAATTGTTGGAGCCCGTATGGTGGGTGCTTCTGTAACCAAGGTGTCTGAAATGTTTGGTGTTTCAAGAGGCACAGTATCCAAGATTACAACTGCATATATCAGGAGTGGGAAAACCAAGTCTGATAAACATCAGCGTGGACGGAAAAATGTGTTGGATGATCGAGACAAACGAACATTGCGTAGGATTGTGGTACGTAATAAGAAGACTACAGCTGCAAAAGTTACTGCAGAACTGAATGCCACCCTCACAAACCCTGTCAGCACCAAAACAGTTCGAAGGGAACTCCACAAACAGGGTATTTCTGGACGTGTTGCAATGCTAAAATCCGAAGAGAGTGGTGCCATGTTCATAAAACTGGTCTTTGGAGCAATGGAAAAAGGTCATATGGTCGAATGAGTCTTCGTTCACAATATTTCCAACTGCTGGCCGAGTTTACGTCTGGAGAACACCAAACCAAGCTTATGATCAAGATTGTTTGTAGCCAACAGTAAAACATGGTAGAGGTTCAGTCATGGTTTGGGCAGCAATATCGTGGCATTCTGTCGGCCCTATCGTTACCCTGCAAGGCCACATCACTGCCAAGGGCTATCTCAACGTTTTGTGTGACCAGGTTCATCCGGTGGTGCAAACTTTGTTCCCCAAAGGTGATGCCTTTTACCAAGATGATAAGGCGCCGGTTCACACAGCTCGTATGTCCAGGACTAGTTTTCTCAGCATGAGGGTGAAGTGTCACATCTGCCATGACCCCCACAATCACCAGATATTAATATTATGAGCCTTTGTGATCTGTTTTGGAAAGAAACTTGCAAGCACGCTATCCAACTCAATCATCATTGAAGGAACTTGCCATTGTTTTGCATGAAGAATGGTACAAGATTCCCTTACAAATCATACAGATCTCTATTTGTCTATTCCAAGGAGGCTCCAAGCTGTTCTACAAGCCAAGGGTTATCCAACTCCATATTAAAGGTGATATGTTTTTTGTTAGGTGTTTCCATATTTTTTTGTTCAACCCCTGTACAAAATGAATTTATGAACAAGATAACAAAGAAAAGATATATGTACATTATTACAAGTTATTGTCTTATATTGAGGATATCAATCCAGTCGGTAACAGTCTTGTTGGCTAGATTGATAGTGGTATGCCCTTCTTGAATTGAGTAAATGGGACATGTTCGGTAAATGGGACATGTTCGGTATGTGATTTGCAGTTTGGAGTTCACCACATAGACATTGGGGAGATTGACTCATGCCCCACTTGTGCAACATACATGGCATTTAATATATCAAACGACTTGGAATGATGTGTCATTATTGAATATAACGTAAAATTAACGATAATCGAGATTGGTTTCAAGGAACCTGGTTTACTGGAATCATTATAGCTCATTGGAACTAACAATTCTAAAATATGGCATGTCATATATTATATAGCTCAACGTCTATGGGAAGTTCTGGAGCGGTGATCTGAGTATAATACTGAGGAGGAATCTCAAATCCTGAAAGTTTATGGGTTGGGTTGGTAACCAGAAATTTGTTCGACACCTGCGAGAGAGCCACCTCTCAGTCCATTTTTCTTCAATTGATTTGTTGTCCTCTTGATTATTGTCCAGACATTGAAAAAGGGTGTCGAGATATGAGGCGGGGAGTAGGAAGGTGTATAATGCCTTCAAAAATGGGCCAGGCAGGGTTGTTTAGTATTTTCTCATACTCTCGTTTAGTGAGAGACTCTCTCCTCAGGTCAGGAGGTGGGATGTTAGCTGGCACAGAAAGCCAGGGGCGGGGGGTAGACTTGAGAGTGCCAGAGATAGTTCTCGAAGTGGTGTTGAGCTGGATATCTATTTTGCCACACAGGCGCAGAGTACTCGGTAGTTGAGAATACTAAAGCTAGCGATGTAATTCTTAGTGTGTCAGCATTGCAGCCCCAGGTGGTGCCAAGTAGCTCGTTGATCAAGTTATTACGAGAAGCATTCTTTGCTTTTTTTTTAATGTGGTCTAAATGTGAGGGCGCTGTCAAGAATGTCTCCGAGAAATTCAAGTCTGCTACACATCACTTTGTGGGCAAGTGAAAGTCAAATTTGAAAAATGTCAGTCGGCTACGCAACACTCTGTGCAGCCAATGAACTACAACTTCCAAAAACGCTTGTAATAATCTATCTATTTAAAAGGAGGCCATCTTTCCGACGTAATTTTCATATTTCGTTTGTCAAATGGTGGTGTTCTTTATTTGTTTTATCTAGCAAGTCATTTTTATAACCATTTGAAATGTGTCAGTTGGCTCGCCTCCAATATTCCAATATAAAATTGTATTTGGCGGTTTATTCCTGCCCTTTATAGAACTCTTTGCCTGTGATAGGTTGTTTACACCGAAACGCGTCGGCATATTTTTTTCATTAAAAAACAGCACTCAGTAAACATATCAATCATAAGAAAAGAATTATCTTTCAATAAAATTTATTATTTATCATTTACCAAAATAATTTTTATTCTATATAGTCTAAATTCTATATTTCCATCCAAATAATTAAAATTCCTTCAAAAATATTTAAATTGCAACTATTTTGAATGATAACCATTGTCTTAGGACTTGATCTGTTTACTGGTTGCTGTTTTTATTTTTTTTTTATTTTTAGTTTTTTCCTTAGTGGTTTACGCAACGTTAATACTGGCCTGTGTTTGGGTTTGAAGCATCATTTTCAATTTTGGTCATTTGTTATAGTAATACTTTAATTAATACTATCATTTTCTTTTATAATTTTTTTCTACTGTATAATTGTGCCTTTTTACTAGAATTGTTATCAGTGGAAGCAGCATGATTAATACATATGTAGTTACCGATGATAATTATTTTCTTTCTATGTGAAATTGGCATTCTCTTATAGTCGTAGGAATTTATCACAGTTTGCTGCTTCCATTTCACAATTAACATAGGATGGGTTGCGACTACTAACTCCCGGAAAATATCAGCGCAAATCGAGTCTCTTGTACTCAAGAACAGAACCTAAACAAAGATGATGTCTGTTATAAGCATTCAGCTCTCAGCATAGCACAGAACTTCGAAGATATATAATATTTGGATGAAACAGGCTAAGGTCCTAATTAAATTATACAGGATGAATCAAACGTCTGTTACCCCCCCCCCCCCATACAATTTCAAAACGAGTGGAGATGCAACAACTCTGGTGCAGGCAACATATAGGAAGTTGTTTATAGGCGCTAACAACGGTGGTGTCAAATTAGACCTTTGATTTCGAACTTTGCACCTTCAATTTGTAACTTTGTAATCAGTGCTGTCAGTGTTTTCGCCAGTGCTGTATCTCTAAGTGTGTATATTTAATAAGAGGCTAAAAAAATCATGTTATCTAATCAACCGTTGTATCAGTTTCTATAATTTATTGGTTTTATTGATATTATTGAAAAAAGGTATCTTTTACTATTGTTTGTAACTATTTATTTACATTGATTGTTTTATTATTTGTCTTATACCTCTCCTTTTATTGGTTACATGATACAAATTTTGGATGTATTTATTCCCAAGGAATGAAAAACAATAAATAATAATAAATAACCGTTACAGGTGGAGAAAAATTTCCAATTGTACAGCCAAAACACTAAGTTTAACTAAAAAAAAAATAACCGTAAAAAATAGGCCCACTACAAAATGAAATTTCAGTGCTCAAGCTACATTGATTTTTGTCAATAAATGAAGTGTGGTGTCCTTCTGCAATACAGTAAATGCACGGTATTTCACAGAACGCATCACATTTAACTGTACAAGCCTGCTGAATTCGTTGTTTCAAATCATTTACTTATGCTGGCACAGTGGCATACACCTTGTCCTTGATGTATTCCCAAAGGAAAAAATCAAGTGTTGTCAAATCAGACGAACATGGTGGCCAATGACTGCACCTCCTCGGCAATTCATCGATGTGGAAAGTTGTCATCCAGTGGTTGATGTGCAGAGGCTGCAAAAGTGGAGTTGCCCCATCATGCTGGAACCACATGCGACGGTGCTGCTCTAAAGCCAATTTGGTTAAAAAGTCTAAGACGAAGCCGTCCAAAATCATTTCTGTGTACCTAAGTCCTGTAAAGCAAATAGGTCTTACCAAGATGCCATTCCATAGTCCACACAGCCATTTATTTATTCCCGAGTTCTGATTGAGCACAGAAATTTCATTATTTTGTAGTGGGTTTATTTTTAATTTTTTTTTTGGTAAAAATCAGCGTTTTGAGCTATACAACTGTACAATTGGAAATTTTTCTCTGCCTGTAAAGGACAAAGTTCGAGGTCAAAGGTCAAATTTGACACCACCATTGTTTACCCCCCCCCCCATCTAACTTCATATATATTGTCTACAACAGATTTGTTGCATCACCACTCGTTATGAAATTGTATGGGGAGGAGGGATTTGTTGCATCGAGATTAAGCATTCGCCTAGGCCTCCCACTTTCTCATGAAAAGGAAAGAAAAGTTCTTCCAATAAAAGTTCTTCCAATAAAATAGTCAGAATTCGAATAGTCCGCTCATGTCTTGCATACTGACTTTGGATCGTTTGTGTGAATGCTATGGCCGTTCTTTAATTATTCGAAAAAAAAATTAATATCTCTAAAGAGATTTAACCAGTAGTCATTATTTTCTTCTATTTGCCGTTTCGGAGAAGAGTCTACATATCTTCAGGAATCAAAAGTTTTTAAGACGATTTAAGAGAAAAAAATTTTGAGTTGGGGAATCGAAAAGATAGGCCTCCACTATTTAGTGAGTGGTCGGCCAAAAATAACGGTTAAATAGAATATCGCATTGAATCTTGAAAAAATACCCATTTCAGTACTGTGTAATAGTTATGAGTGTTGAATGGTAAATCATTACGTTTTTATTTATATTACATTGTTTGTTTTCTTATTGTAACATTTCATTGTAACATTAGTAACAATTAAATTTTTTTTCTAGTCCAATAACCAAAACTCTTCATCGGTTCTGCTGTTTTATTATTCTACATCATCCCTATCCATCAGTTTTCTGCATCAGCAGGCCCTAAATGCCCCCTCCTCCATCTTTCTCTATCCTGTGTTCTCTCCTTTTCATCTTGTCTTGCTCTGAATATTTACATCTTCTTTTTCAGAATATCGACTGAGAAGATGCATACAATTATTATAGCGGCTTTCAATAATTCATGTTTAATAAAATGCATAATAGAGACTTGTCAATTATGCATTGCTACAGGAAAAAAATTTCTTCATTATATTTACAGATATTCTCTAGCCATTTCAAGCACTGATATCCTAATGGCAGAGTGGCGCCATCTAGTTGTTTTGGCAGGAATTACTTTCGAGAATTTATATTTTGTTAATAATAAAAATCCTCTTTGTTATATCTATATATTTTCCATTCAAAAGAGTGCCATGAAATATTTGCATCTGCTTTCGATTTGCGGTAGTTAAGAATGAATTTTTAAAACTAATCAAGAAAACAGCCGAATATTGATCGATGGGAATAGCATTGATAGAATCATATCCCGCGTCAGGGATGAGTTCTTCTGAATCCAGGATATTGGAAAAAGAAAGTCAAATGTTTTTACCAAAAACATCAAGAACATCTGTATGGCCAGGGGCATCTGACGTGTTTATCTTTGACGGTGGGTTTCTCTCTTACGTAAGCCGGGTATATCTGATATGTTAAAGTAAAAAGTTTTCGGCCTACCGCACGATAAAAAATGATGTTTAAATAAATATTTACATTTAGCTCAAATAATTTATCAGCATTTTTTAAATATAGCTAGAATATATTATATTCGCTGAATTTACTTTTCCAATATTTTTATTTTTAAAGAGAGATGTTTATTTTAGCAACTGAATTTTATGAAAATGTGGTTGTTAGCTATTTTTTATGTCCTCTTCTATTATTCATCTTTCCATAGAGATAAAAGGATTGTATACACAATTGTCAGTGCGAACGCGTGGCACGGAGTATTGATTTTTCAATATTAATTTGAAAAGGGCGGAGACGTAGTTTTTATCGGAGAAACTTAATATGCGCCCGTCCTTTATTATTTAA
>JAHWFO010117718.1:409102-428516 GCA_023313115.1 Rhysida immarginata | reverse complement strand
AAAAAAAATGTTTCAGACAAAATGTACGTAGTTTTTTATGTAGGACCTGAATCTGCAATAAAAAATAGGGGTTCCCATTTGAAATTTTAAAGTTGCCCCCCGCCCCACCCCCAGGGGCCGGGGGGGGTGGGCTAATTTTAGCACCAGCAGATGCCCCCTCGAAAATAATCAACTTTGGATTATACGCATTTTTTCGTGTGAAGCTTATTTTTCGAGTTATTCTGCTTTGTCAACTTAAAATTTACACCCTGTATAGTAGCGCTCAAAAAATAAGGTACAATCAAATATTTTAGCTATTTGTTGAATTACTATAACTGAATGACAATTTATGCTTAACAGAAAAATGAGAAAATTGTTACAGTTCTTAATTAAGTGAAGATCATTGCCATGCTTACTTGCATTTAGTTGCAACAATAGCAGTATTGGTTTGCACTTGTTCACAAAATAAGGCACTGTTTGGAATTCAATATTTATTTAATACCAAATACCATTCTAGATGCTAGAAATAAATAAAATAATAATTAGAAATATTAATATTTGGTGGGGTAACCATTGTTGCTGCTTACAGCCGACATCTTTTCGGCATGGAATCAACTAACTTCTTCAAAATTTCCTTTGGAATTTTTTCTCATTTTTTCTTGCGAAGTTCGAATTTCTCATCGAGATTTGACACCTTTTGACCTGCACAATGACGGAATAAAATCTCCCAAAGGTCCTCAATGGGATTTAAGTCGGGGGATTGTGCAGGCCAGTCAAGGACACGAATTTTTTTGGAAGCCAAGTGGTCTTTCACCAGGTTGGAGGTGTGCTTCGGTTCGTTGTCTTGCTGGAATATCCAACCCCTGGGCATATTTTTCTTGCCATATGGGTGCATATAGGTCTGAAGAATATCTCGGTACATGGTTTTATCCATAATGCCATTAATTCGCACAAGGGGACCGACTCTATTCGAACTAAAGCATCCCCAGACCTTTAATGATCTCCCGCCATGTTTCACGGTGGGCAGCTGGTACTTTGAGTTGAAACGCTGTTTCTAAGGACGTCTAATGTATTGATTACCATCAGAACCAAACAAGAAATACTTCGATTCGTCGGTCTATAAGATTTTTTCCCAATCTTTGGGAGGCCGGTGTTGATATTTTTTCGCGAATTCAAGTCGGGCCATCCGGTTTTTCTTGCTGACAAGAGGTTTTTTTGCTGGACGCCTACCATGCAATTCTGCTTCATCTAGTCGCCGTTTTGTGGTAGAAAAACTAACATCTACCCCATGGTTTAAACTAACTGCTGTCTTCCTGGGATCTGCTTTTGACAATCTACAGAGCACCCTGTCATCCTTTTCTGTGGTAGCACGTGGTCTTTCTGATGCAGGTTTTCGGTGGAGGTCTCCCCTTTCTCGTTTTCGTTGAACAATGTTTCTTACTGTGCTTTTTGGCACATTAAATATTGATGAAACTTTACTATACGCTCAACAGCCTTAAAAATTCGCTCTTGAAGCTTCAAATCAAGATGTTCACGTTGATTTGACATTTTCATAAGCACTCAAACAGTAACCATAAAAAATAGTTTAATTATTTGCAGTTTTGTAACAATTACAAGTACTTTCCTCACCTGTGCCTTATTTTTTGGATCCAGTAGTTTAAAGTTTTTTTATTATTTCAGCTATTTGCTGATAATATCCCAGTGACTTTTACATATTTAAAGATGTACCCCTTTCCTCCTATACCCCCCACAGACAGTGAGCACCATATCACTCCAATTCTTTTCTGTTCTAATGCCACGTGTCATAATTGCCCCATTATGACATTCCATAAAATTTTCAAGGCAAAGATACAGCAAGTAATATTTCAAACAACACGTGACGAGCTACGGGTGAATGTAAAGTTAGGCTAGTTTTTGACAACCGATAAATACAATTAGATGATGGTCGACTTTGATTCAGTGGGATTTATGCTAATGATACCATTATAGTACCGTTGGAAATTTTCAGTACTAATCTACAGCTTATATATTCGTTCAAGACGCGTGATTACAAGTAGTTTGAGTATTATACGAGTAGTTAGTAAGTTCGAAAACGGTTGCTTTGATTCGGTGGGACATGTCCTAATGATACCATTATGTTACCATTGGAAATTTTCAATGCTAAGATATGGCATGTAATATATTAAAAAACTTGTAACGACATTTCATGAACGAATATATAAGAGTAGTAGTAAGTTCGAAGATGGTCGAATTTCATTCAGTGGTATCTCTTCAAATGATACCATTATGGTACCGTTGGAAATTTTTAATTACTAGTATATATCTTAGATATTCGTTCAGGACACATGGCTACAAGTTGTTTACTATATTAGAAGAGTAGTTACTAAGTTCGAAGATGGTTGCTTTGATTCGGTGGGACATGTTCTAATGACACCATTATGGTACCATTGGAAATTTTCAGTGCACTATATCAAACAACTTTAAATGACGTGACATGAACGTATATGTAAGAATAGTTAGTAAGTTCGAAGATGGTCGAATTTGATTCAGTGGTACAGTTACCGATGATACCGTTATGGTACCATTGGAAATTTCCAATACCAAGATATGGCATGTAATATATCAAACAACTTATAATGACATATCATGAACGAATATATCAAATTAGTTAATATGGTCGAAGACGTCGAAATTGATTCAGTGGAACATGCCTTAAGGCTTTCAAAAATGATTCAAAAATTTTAGAAATTAGATCTTGATCACAGGCTCTTCGTTTTCGCTCTTAATCTTCGATAAATCCCATACAATAATCAATAAACAATTGCAGAAAAGTGAATATTACATAAGGAAGGTCTTGTATTTATCTTTTTGTATTCGTTCATCTGAGAAAGCAGCACCGCTAAGTATAGAAATGATCGCGTGATATGAAGAACTCTTCATTCATTCAATGTAAATTATGATGATGCCAAAAGAAAACCAAACAAATGAAGTCATTAAAACAGGACATCGACCTTTGGCAACATATCATTCCGCTAATGCAATGATAACAAGAATGTATTCATTGTTAATATCATCATTTTAAAAATATAATAGATCATTAGTTTTTATTCTTTGGTTTCTTCATTTTGAAACTACAAGTGGAAAGAACGTTTGTGGAAAATTGGAAATAATTTTAACTAATTCTAGATGAACAAGATTTATTAATGCATATAATAAAAGTGACTTAATTGATATAAAATGATACGAGCAAAATGTCAGTGTCACGCTCACATGGATACAATATGTCAGTGTTGGCTACCAGTTGGATGATGTGAAACTCTCTCAAGATTACTTCCAGCAAGTTGGCGCAACATGCTACATGTCAAGAGAATCCATGGCAGTGATCCAGATTTTCCTTGAGGTGACTTCCAAGAATTTGTGACCATCACGATCCTCCGAGTTAAGCCTATCTAATTTTTTGTGGGTTTCTTTAAGAATGAGGTTCCTTGCGAAACCGCATGCGCTGGATTCCTTGGAGCGAAAGAAACCAGGGATAATAAAAGCACGATGAAACGAACTCTTAGTTGTATTCCTTGCGCTTTGTAGAGGTTGTTGCTCACTTTCAACATATTTTGCTTAACTTAAAGAAGATTGATTTCTTGGATTTTCTAAGCCTTTTCTTTTACTTTTCGTCTTCTCCGTTTCTCATAGCCATGCGTCCGTAAAGTCTTCGTTCCATTTTTAACTATTGTCCCGTTCTGAAGTCAAGGAAGATTAATGCCTCATTTCCAGGAATTCCAAGAGGTTTGTCGAACTTATTTATTCGCGACTTTGTACATATCGCTTCACAATAATTTAATATCTTCCTCCCGACCTAGGGCTATGTTCGAATCCTGAAATCTAATAGCCTGAAATCTGACGTCCTTCTTGCATCGTTCCCGGTCGCCTTTCAACCCAAAAGAGAGTGAAGTGTCCTGAGTCTCCAAGGCAACAAACTAACTCACAACAATCTAAATGCGGCCAACGTCGTATCCACGCTCTCAACAATGGTCTCCTTACTGTCTCGTTCGTGCTTCATTCAAAGATAAAGTCTGTATTCTTATTAGTAAATAAAATCTTGTAAACATTCAAAGTAGAAGCTTTAGCAGTGAAGCAGAAATACATTTATACATTTAACCTAACCTAACCCCCCCCCCCCCCCCAGTAAGGGGAAGGCAAGTAGCAGATCCTTGTGGTCATCTGTTTTTACTCTTTTATCTGCACTTTTTACCTCTCCCCAAGTTTTTTAATCAAGAAAATTTATTTTCTCGAAGGGAAATATATAAAATGTAAAAAACCTCGTATCTTCTTTCCTTTTTCATCATTTCCGAACTATATAATATGTTATATGTTGTCATTGTTCTAAGGAACAAGTGATTGCCACCCTGGAACAATTGGGCCTGAACTTCTAAGTATTGTATATCTTGCCTAGAGGAATCTGGATACCGAATTTCACGCCTTTACGTAACTAAATAGCACACAGATATGTTGCCCTCCCTGAATTCCACCCCCGTAATTCTGACCCCATTGTACCAATCAAAACCAAACTAAATAGTACAGATGTACATGCCCATAGTAAGCTACATTCCGAATTTCAACCTTCTACCTCAAAAAATGTAGATATTATGAAGGGGTACACAGTTAAGACGTTATAAAACCAAGACGCTTCATTCTTTCGCTACTTAATACTATAGATTATGAGCACTTGAGCAATCGTGCGTCGACAAAGCGATTTCACGTGCGTGCGCCAATGTCAGTAATGCTTAAAAGATAAACAAAGTAACAATGTATTCCTTATTGACAAATCGATTGTTATATGACATGCCATTATCTTTGTATTCTTTGCACTCACTGTTTTAGCACATGAATTCGATTTGAAGGGGCCCACGAAAAATTCTGAAAAGTTGATACGGCCGAGCTAAGAATTTGATGGTTATATTTCTGAAAACAGAATTGGAAAAAGTTAATTTTTTTTCAAGTTATCGTGCAAACGGCGGACGGCCGGATAAACGTACAGACCAAGGGCGCATTCTTTATAAGTAGCCTTTATGCTAAAGCTCCTAATAACGATTTTCGTTTTCAGGTTTCGTTTTCTTTTTTCCTATACACGAATTTCTGCTATGAATTTAATCTTTTGTTATGGCTCCTGAGGAAAATTTGCTCGAAATCGATTCAACATGAGAAAAATCGGCATGGAGGGAGGGAGGTGCTTGAGCAAACTGTTCTCTTGCTAAAAGTTCAACATTTACTACGAGCAGAATACGAGGTCTGTTCAAAAAATACGTAGACTGTTTGAATTGCGCGGGCCCTGTTGGTCCCAATCAAAATCGCTTGGTGTCGCCATCTTGTGACAGATCCGCTGATTACAAGGCAGTTTTTTGATTGCAAATATCAGTATTGGTTGATTAGCTACGCGGTTGTTTGTGAAGTGTGTTTTTTTTTCGTTTGGCGGATTTTTAGAACGAGCAAAGAGTTTCTGTGAAATTTTGTGTTAAACTCGGAAAAACTGCCACTGAAAAGACGGAAAAGGCCAGAAATGTGGACGAGTGGTGACTGGTTGTTTCATCACGACAACGCTCCAGCCCATTCAGCCCTCAGAACTCGAGAGTTTTTGGCCAAACACTCGATCACTGTTCTTCCTCACCCACCCTACTCACCTGACCTCGCTCCTTGTAACTTCTTCTTGTTTCCCAAACTCAAAAGACCTTTGAAAGGAAGGAGATTTGAGACGATTCCCGACATAAAGGCAAATGCGACGAAGGCGCTGAAGGACATCACAAAAGAAGCGTTCCAGGACTGTTTCCAAAAATGGAAACACCGTTGGGATAAGTGTGTGCGTTGGGGAGGAGAGTACTTTGAAGGGGACCCAGATGTGTAACTTCTGAATAAAGTATATTTTGTTTTATGACGTCAGTCTACGTATTTTTTGAACAGACCTCGTACAGTAGCACAAAACTTTTTATGCCCCAGTTTTTTGTGGCTACAATATATATACATACATCTGCTAGGGTTTTATCATATTACATATGATGCTAGAACCCTAAAAAAACCAAACCTATGATCTATTACGTATATTTTTATTATACAAATATTTCATGTATTATCTTCTAAATGAAAGTATTATTACATTAGGGAAATAGTTAAAAAATCTGAAAATTAATAATATAATTAAACTTGTATCGCTTTTAGAATAATTCTCTACTATCCTCTTTACTTTGACAAAGGATAGCCTTTATTCGAAATGTCAGTTTTTTCAGGGTCTTACATGTATTTAATATTTTTTAATTCCAGGATTCTTGTGTCTCATCCTCCTTTTTTTCTACATCCATCATAAAAAATAAGAAATAAATTCACCTTAATCCATCCAAAGTTTAATTCTTTAAATTTATTCTTCTTTATTTACAGAAAATTACTATGCTACAGAAAAGTATCGTCACGGATTCAGTTTACGTCAGTTGATTTTATTTCAGTGAGTAAGTATTATAGAAAATTTAAGAACTTTTGTGTCCAATTTTCGAACAGGCCTATAAAAGAAAATAGTTTAAAAGCAGCGTCAACATCTACTTTCTTGGAAAATTCAATGGTAATGTATAAGTAGTAGTTCTAGTGGATTATTGTATGTGGAATTTATCTAGTCTATTGGTTAAATTGGTCGCTTGTTGTGCAGGAGACCTAGATTCGGTTCCCAATACTGTCATATACACGTTTTTTTTTCCTGACTGAAATAAAAGACAGGTCAGTAGAGAAAGTTAAGAGCCTTAATTTATTTTTAATAAATATTAACGACTTGATCTTTTTTCTTCTTCCAGTTTTTGGATACATCACTCTAGCGTCAGAATAGCAAACTTCGTATACTGAATAAGTGAATATTTTTCGATTTTTTCAGCTTGTGTAATAAGTAGTAAAGTAAGTCCCCTGGAAACTCATTGAAAACTATCTATTTAATTGCTAGTTTCGTTTAAGTATTGTTATAGGAGTAGAGAAACAAAATTTTATTTATTATTGGTTTCTTTAGCGTCATCAAATATCTTGTAAAATGGTGATCAGATAACAATAAGGAAAATACAAAAGAATTTAAAATTAAAAAAATTTATTTTTCCATTCATTTGTAAAACATTTCAAAAACAATAATTCATCAATAACTAACTTCATGAGGGAAAGGTCTAAAATTTCTTGGTTTATGACTGAATAAGATCAACAAGCACAATGATGAAATGGAGAGCTTTCCTACATACTTCTTGAAAAAAAAAATGGTAAAGTACAAGTAGTAGTTTTAGTTTTCTTTTGACTGTGTAGCTTCTCTAGTCTGGTTGTTAAGTCTTCTGTTTGTGATGTACGAGATTCTGGGTTCGAATCCCAGTAGCGTCAGAATAAAATCTTCTTTCTTATTTTTCATAATTAAGAAGTAAAATGAGTTTAGTCTCCTTATAATGGGGAAAATCGTGAAATAATAAAAACAAAAATAAAATTAAAGTCACCAATCTTGAAGAAACTTGGAGATTAAAGAAAATTAATCATTTAAACTCCTTAGATCAATAATTAAGAAGTAAATTAATTCTAAATGAAAAAGAGGCTAATAAGAAAAAGGATTGTAAGGAGTAAGAGCCTCTTATAACTAGCCAGCTTCTTTCTCAAAAGCCTCTTTTTCAGTTAGAAACATTTTTCTTTTCTCCATTGGGATTCGAACCCAGGATCTCGTATATCATAAGCAGGAAACTTAACCACTGGACTAGAAAAGCTACACATTGAGAAGCAAATTAAAACTACTACTTGTACTTTACCATTTTTTTTTTACAAGAACTCATGTAAGAAAGCCCCTTATAAGCTCCATTTCATCATTGTGCATTTTACAACATTTGTTGATCTTATTCAGTCATAAACAAAGAAATTTTAGACCTTTTACTTCATGAAGTTAATTATTGATGAATTATTCTATTTTAAATGTTCTACACATGAATGGAAAAGCATAAATGTATAATGGAATACAATTATATTAATATTATTTAAAAACGATTTTTCTTAAACCTTTTGTCTCGCGAACGCTCTCCGCACTTAAAAATTTCAAAGAATTCTCGAAATATTCTCCATGTTCTAATATTTCATCCATGTTAATACAATACTTTTTTCTTAGAAATGTTTTTAAATAATTGAAAAATTTATCACCCAACAAATTTTTTGTGACTTCCCAGTAATATTCAATTTTTTCTTGTGACCACTTCTTTCACTGTCTTTTTCGTTTAGAGGTGTTTTCTTTCTAAGGCGCCACCTGTTTCCAAAACCCATGTCTCATGTAACAAACAAAACACTTATTTACTAGATTAAATAAGGTAGTCATTCAAAAACGGAATGAGACCTATCACTTTTACAACGCTATTGTATTGCATCTTTTGAACCCGTTGATTTAATAGCAAAGGTCTTTTAATATTCTTCATAATTTTTCTAACTAACACAAAAACCCTTAATGTACATTTCCAATCTATAATTGTTAAACATTATTTATCTATATAAATATTTTAATTTCTTTGCATTTTGCCTGTTATTATCCGATAATCGTTTTTCAAATCATTTGACCAACTTAAAGAAACTACTTACTAATAGTTCTCTCTTTAAGAAATTTTGTTTCTCTTTAAGAAAAATTTGTCGTCACACAAAAATTTGGAATGCTTTTATTAAAAAAAATGACTTTGACCTGTTAACTTCAAATAGAAGTAATGTACATTTCTTAATTAATTAGATATTTTATACTAAACTCCTACAATAATTCGTAAATGAAACTAGAAACTATTTTCGAATCCAATTAACTTGCCTTACAACGCATTATACAAGCCGAATAAATAAAATAAGTTTACTTCCCCTGTATAAAAGTTCGCTATTATGATGCTAGGCAAACTGACAAACAAGATTGACAAACAAGATTGAATTCAATTTTATTATTAAAATTAAATAAAAAATGTATTTTGAAGAATATCTATTTCTTACGCTGGTTTAGTGCATTCGGAATTCTATACGATGATTCGAACCTATTTCTCGAGCAACGGTTAATTAACTTTAAATTTAAAAAAATGTGTCCAATGGCTAAAGGAGACCAATTTCGACAACCAACATTTGCTAATAAATATGTCCTCCTAATATCCTAATATAAATCTGCATTGAATACAAATTAGGAAAAATCAGATCTATGTCGCGAGCGTTAAATTATCAAAAACAAGTGTAAAATAACGGGTGAAACTTAAGGTATCACGTAATTGCTTATTTCGCCTCTTATTATCCTGCCATTAAAGCATTTCACGATCCTTAAATAAAATGAACTAAACGCATTTGATACTAAAATCTCTTTGCTCTATTTCATTAAAACATTAATTTGAAATAGAATTAATGATTACTCTTTAATCAATTAGATATCTATGACATGATTGTCAGTGAAATTTTTATTTATACGTAATGTGTGTAATACATTATTTCTGCAACTTACGAAGTCTACTGTTCTCATACTAGAACTAGAGTAAATAGGAGGGGGAATACATTTCCCCTTCTATTCAGTCTGCTAGGACTATAAACTAATATAATTTTTTTTTCAGTGTTTTAAAGATAAAAAATGAAATTACTTATCTTTTAATTGTCTCGCAAGAGTTTTCATATTAAAGTTGTTATCTCTATTGAGCCTTTTTTTCAGTCAAAACAAATATTTTTATCTGCCATCACCGAGATTTGAACCTGGAACTCACGCATGACAAGCAGGAGGCTTAATCACTACACTAGACATTTTAAAAAAATTGAAACTATAACTTATACATTATAATTAAATTTTGCAAGAAAATAGAGATCGACCTTTGCCGTTCGAATCATTTGTTTACAGGCAAAGAACATCGATTGTTCATTGAAAGGAGATACTTTACACTTTTCGAAATGCTCCCACAGCATATTTATTTTATTTTTTCCGAAACGTACGCCTTATGGTACGTAGGTTCTTGATAAGCTGGAGACCAATATCAAGTACATTCTTTAGGATACAGTTTCTTTGTTAAAAAAAAAACACAAAACATTTCTTAAATTCTGTATAATAATCTTTCACTTAAATCAAAGCATGAGGAAGGTCACTGTCTACCTCAGATTTCGAAAAATTTATAATATCGGTAAAAAATCGATATTTATTGTTATGGCAAGACATACCAACAATGCAAGGCAGAGTTTGCATCAACAATGGTGTCATCCAACAATTCACCATTATTCAACAATGATATCATGACGCAACAAAGTTTGTGCATATAGATAAGGTTGATTAACCCAATGACCTATATTAAAGATAGACTCCGAATCCTATTGTTAACAGCGGCAAAAAGTGAAGCAAATTGGGCCATAATAGTTCTGGGCTGGAGTGAGCCGTGGAGTAATTAGCTGTCTGGCTGATTTGTTTTTGAAGATTTTGGGCCTGAGGAATAATTAATTCAAAACCAATCCTCAAAGTTAAACTGCGTACAGACAAGAAAAAGGATCAGGAATCATTTTCCACAAAAATAAATAAAAAATACGTAACTAAAATGAAAATACAACTGAAACACAATCGAAACGAAATTGAAATTGAAACCATGATCGAAAAATTGTTTATAAAATATAACAAAATACTTCAAATACAAAGTAAACGAAAAGATAAACTTATCACTCCGTGATCGGTGTGTGAAGGAATTATTATTCAGCTACTCTTGTGTTTAGCCATGTGTTTTGCATAATCTTCACTCACTTTTGGCCATGACAGTTTTGGGCATGGAGCTTCCCAATTTGCTTCAAGTTACAACAATAGGATTCGGAGTCTATCTTTAATATACGTCATTGGATTAACTCACGTAATGAAGATTCATTCCACTTCTGCGAATTATAAAACAAAATTGATTTGTAACAATGAAAGAATTCCTGTTGTTCGGGCTTTTCTTAAAATTGACAGTTCTTAGAGCATAACAGATTCTTGAAAATCTTTAAGAGTTAACAGTAACTGTAGATAACGGAGAGTTAGCAGACTACTGAGAAACTGAGCAAGTGGTAAGTAACCCAGTGATTATCGAAGTTCCCACGCGGTTCAACTAAGGTAACTGCGATTGCTAGACCACAAAAAGGGATGAAAGCCCAATTTTTGCTTCAAAATATCTAGAGGAGAGTACAAATTTTATCAACAGATTACTAAGTAGTGAATAAACTATTCAGTTTGTTGGAAATGCAGAGCACACAGATACGATAGTGAACAAACCTGTTTTTTTCCGAGTTGGATAGAGTCATAGCTTACAAAGATAAGGCTTTTAAAAAAATGGGTTTGGGAATTTGCGCATTTTTTCTGAGAACCCGAACGCTCAACGAATGGTTCAAATCTATAAAGTCTGTTGCCCAGACAATCTAAAAAGAGTTCAAAGATGTACGGAAGGACAAATACAAACTGGGTTGATCAAGAGAACAATGCCCATTAACATCGTAGTAGTATATATACGTAATGAAAGGTACAACATGACTGGGCGTCTCAGTTACCTGAAGCCAACCAGCATAGATGAAACATGAGCATCGCAGGAAACGTACTTGGAGTTTGGACCAGATTCGACAGCGGTGAAAGTCTTGCCTCTAAAATTTGCTGTCAGCTTAGTATAAGGCAAAGATCCTTAATCGACGAGATGCAACAATAAGCAAAATTCTCATAGCACACTTGATGCAAATACCGTGGCGCCCTCTCGGAACAAATGCTCAAACGACAAGAGAGCATTCACAAGTGTCGTCATCTTGTAACTAACCATGGCTGACTAACAATACTTCTTTTAATAATTAAATAGAAATGAACTCTTTCATTAATTTCTTTAATTCTTGATTTAATTTAAATAATTTTCCGTATGTAATGTTTAAAAATCTCTGTCTTGTCGCCGTTGTCGTCAGCTTTCCGTGCTCTGAAGACGTTTTCATTACTTCAGATATCATCAACATCTACAGCGTCATCTGGCAACACCCTCGCAACTAATCTGCGCAGAAGAATGCTGCGCGAACCATTTCGCATATGCCGATTATCGCATCTCGTTAGGATTAAGGATCTCTGGTGTAAGGCCTCTTACGCACTGTCGACTGGTTGCTAGCAACCAGATTGCCAGCAACCTCAAGGTATAACTAGAATAATTATGGTGGCCCTTTAGTTGCCGGAGGCCAGAAAACCAAGAGAAACGTATTCCGCGACCGGGGTTGCGCAATTGCTGGGGTGGCTTGTTTCTATTGACGTCTACGCACTATGCGAGCAACCACCCCCTTCTCGATGGTGTGCTTTCCTTATATCTTTAAAATAAACAATAAGGCCGGCCCGAGGATGAAGCTAACCGTTTGGCTTCACAAGGTGCGCTTCTGAAGTCCACATGCCTTGATTTCCACTTTACAAATATTTATGAAAGGAGTGATGGTCAGAGGGTGTTTCTCCTGGACTGGACTTGGCCCGCTCATCAAGGTGGACGGAAACCTCAATGCTGATGGCTACAGGACCATTCTGGATAACGGGGCACTTCCAGCGCTGTGGGAACACTTCGGTGACGGGCCGTTCCTCTTCCAGCACGACAATGCGCCTTGCCACAAAGCAAGATCCATATCCGACTGGTTTGACGAGATGCGGGTTGAAGAACTGGATTAGCCCGCCCAGAGTCCTGATCTCAACCCCATCGAACATCTTTGGGACGAATTGGAACGACGTGTTAGATCCAGGATGGTCCTGATCCCTACATCTGTCCAGGAACTAACCACGATACTCCTCGAGGAATGGAGGTCAATACCTGTGGACACATACCGTAAACTTGTGGACAGTATGCCATGTAGGGTGGAGGCAGTGATAGCAGCTCGGGGTGGCCCTACACACAAATGATTGACCTTTTTGCATGAGGTCTCGTTTTTTCTTGGACCTTGTCATTATTCCCCTTGTCTCATTTCATTTTAATTTATTGTGACGTTTTCGCAAGACCTCGGAAAAATTTGGAACATGCCTTTATTTCCATGTTCTTCGCTTTATCTTTCGCTTTTGTTGTTTTGTATTTTTTGAATAATTTAGCTACTGCAACTATATCCTCAACGTCCATCTTGAGAGGTAGCCGGCGCGATGCTGAATGTCAATAGGAAGGCGAGAACGAACGAAAGCGATACGAACTAGAGTTGCTCATTTTCCTATTGCTTCTGGTTGTTCGCAATCAGAGTTGCCGGCAACTGTCGACAGTGCATAAGAGACTTAAAGCATACACGGAGATATCAAGCCATTACAGTATTAACAATGACAGCGATTGAACTACTCACTAATATGCAAGCGGCACTATACATACGAAGTACGTCCAGTACAGTAGTAGTAAAAAAAGATCAAGTACACACACAGAAAAAATTATTACAAAAAATCTCCATATCTTGAACTATTTTTCTACTTAGCTTCCATCATTTTGAGTGTATTTATCACATCGAGGCACGAGTTTTTATAAATACATTGCTCTGCAATAAAATTACCCCACCCATAAGGTGTTATCCGAACGAGCCAAAAGTAAGTATACAGCAAGAGATGCATCTGAACACACCTTTATTACGTTATGAAGCCAAAACGTGCACTCGTTTGTACAGGGTGTCCCAACGGAAAGCGGCATCAGTAGGTTGTGGCACCACCTCTCGCGGCGATGCATTGTTCCAGCCGCAGGTGTAGGCGACCATACAGGTAGCAAAAATGTCATCTTGGAGTACGTCTGCCCAGCCCTGGTGAACCTGATGTGTCAGTTCATGTAGATTGCGGGGTGATCGTAATCGACGCCCCACTATTTCCCACACGTGCTCAATTGGCGATAAGTCTGGGGACCTCGCGGGCCTGACAGGCAGTTGACATCATGCAGACATGCCATGCTCATTTTTGCCGTGTGCGATCTGGCGCTATCCTGCTGAAAGACTGCGCCGGAAATGGTGTGCAGAAAGGGAAGTATTACGGGCTGCAGAATCTCTGACGTACCGTGCGGCTGTCAGGGTGCCTTGGATGGTGACTAAAGGCGTTCTGGGATCGTAGCCAATGGCACCCCAGACCATGATCCCGGGTGTTGGTCCACGATGGCGATACCGGATGCATTGTTCATTGGCACGTTCCAATGGTTTGCGCCACACCCGTCCATGTGTGTCATTGGTGACTGAAGACCACCGGGCGCCATCCCATTCGCCAGCCCACTCGTTCACGACACCATTGCGGTCGTATCGCGCAGTGCTCTGGTGTCAAAGGAAGACACAACAATGGACGCCTGGCAGACATTGTCGCAGCGTGTAACCGGCGTGCTATTGTCGCTGTTGACACTGGGGCAGTACCGGGAATAGTGATGTTGTCGCGCAGTTGCCGCAGAGTGATGGTTCTCTCCGCTAGCGCTGTTCGCAGTGCTTCTCCGGGCCCCAGAGCCTGGTCTTCTGCCATGTGTGCCTTTCTTTCGCCATTGCCTCCAGCATCGGCCTATCGTCCGTGCGATCCGCAATACATGGACAGAGGCTAATAATCCGTTAATTGCGTGAACGGTTGTCGTTGTCATCGTCGCGGCATTGAGACCGTTGTGCGGATTACAGTACTGTACGTTCACGAGGTGTCAACTGATGAGCCTATACTGGCACCCGGACACCCTGTATCAACCCAAATGGTCATGTCCCGTGAGCATGTATCTTATCGTTTACTAGTCGGATTTAGACGAAACCCTTGTTGGTGGGGCAATTTCATTGCAAAGCAGTGTACCTCATAGTACTATCTTAAGTTTGTCGTCTCATTTTCTGGAAAAAATATTTTTCAAGTTCAGCGAACAAATCTATGAGATCACTTGGAACACTATGAATAAGGAATACTTTATCCTGCAAATATACGAACTGTTGAATCAGCTGGAGCAAGCTTGGGTGGAGTTTGATCGAATCCAGCGAAAGGAGGCGTCACTTCCTATTAACTCCGGTGAGCTTAATTTTGGAAGGTTAAATCAATAAGTTCTTTTATTTTTTTAAATGATAAAGATATTTGTATGACTAACACTAGTCAAGTCTTTCCCGCTTAATGATTTTCAAGCTAAAGGAAATTTAATTTGCATTTATATTTAAATTTTTAGAGCGATTTTGCTGATCTTATCGTGTAAAATGCAAGACACCATGGTTACACTAAGCAGAACATTAATGCATTTCAGAAAATCAATTAGATATTCTCGCTAAAGTAATCTGAATTCATGAATTTTATAACAACCTTATGCTCTTGGCTTTTCACAAACAAGCAAGGTTTCATGTTTTCTGGAAGAGAATATATTAAAGGTAATTAAAGCACCCAACAGACATTCAAAATGAAATTCCTGAATCATGATTAATTCATGCATCTGTCTATCAAGGAAAATTACTCATTTGCTATTCATTTATTAATCAAAACTTAATTAAAAACATCACGCAAAGGGGATGAAGCGTTGAGAAGCTCGAAGAAAAAAAAATAACGATATTTATGTTGACCGAGAAACCTCTTACCGAGATAATATAGCCTCTGCTTAGAAATCAATTTATAAAACTTAATGCTCTTAGGGTGGGTTCTATCGATTTTCCCCTCAATGTTAAACCTTCATAAACTCCGCTTTCAATTCTAACTCAAATTTGTAGAATGATGTTTCTGTATTAATGCATTTCCCATTTATCCTTTCCCGCAGCTCGACATGATTAATTCCGTTGCGTTTGATTATGAGTGGTTTTTGACAGTTTTGTGCCTTTTCTAAATCTTCCTGAGGCTCATTTCATTTTTCAAACGAAATCCATTCTTTCGCTGGCCATTATCTTACCCAATTCCTGCCATTAATCAGAGGAATCAGTGGGGGAGAGAAAAGATGTGGCGTCGCATTCCATTGACTGGCACATCTGTTAACATGGGAGGAGATTCATGTTTGTCCACCGCATGAAATATGGAAAAACATGAATTATGTAGAAGGTTATTCTCCCAAGTCGCGTCTCCAACGCGGGATCAGCTTAATTAAAATGGCATTGCATTATTAGAATTTTTACGGGGCGCGTATTAAAACATTCATAAATGTGCCTGTGGTATTTTGAAGTAATGAATGCTTATTTGTTGATGCTCTTTGCACAATTGTGTAAACATCAGCATTATGATTACTCAATTTGTCTGTCCTAAAGATAATCAATAAATGTTGATTCTACTTGGAAAAAAGCTTCGTCATTCGACAAAAAAAAAAACTGTAGCTAAGTAGAAAATCGATAGAATATTTATAAAAGTTAAACGCATAATAAAAGTTATCAAAATACGTTAACATAAATACGAGGGTGGGCTGAAAAGTAATGCCTCCATGGCTGTAACTTTTTTTATTTTTTAACCGATTTTCAAAATTCTTTGTGTGTCTGATACTCACATTTCTCCTCTATGTAATGCACTATTCACTTTTCGACATAGTCCCCATCCCTTTCCACGCATTGTTCCACGCGTGACTAGTCTGGTGAACCCGTCGGAGAGGAATTCCGGGGTTGTTGTCGACACGAGGATTGAATGGCAGCTTTGGATCCTCTTCTGCAGCACGATAACGCCCGTCCGCACACGATCGCCGCACTCAGAGGGGGTTGCAGCGCTTACAGTTCAAAGATGAAAAACTGCAGTTCAAAAATGAAAGACTTTGCACCTTGCGAATTTCACCACTTCCCAAAGACGAAAGAGCACCTTAAGGGGCATGAGTTGCGTTCTGACGATGAGGTGAATCCTGCCGTTCGGTCTTGGTGTCGACAACAACCCCGGAATTCCCCTCCGACGGGTTCACCCGACTAGTCACGCGTTGGAACAATGCGTGGAAAGGGACGGGGACTATGTCAAAAAGTGAATAGTGCATAACATAGTGAGGAGAAATGTGAGTATCAGATACAAAAAGAATTTTGAAAATCGGTTAAAAAATAAAAAAGTTACAGCCATGGAGGCATTACTTTTCAGCCCATCCTCGTACAATAATTAAAATAAATTAATCATAAACAGAAAACCCGGTATTCCATGCCGTAATTTTGTTTTGCATGGTTTCTATTTGCAAAGGATAGTTTCTCAAATCTTATCAAAGAATGACCTGCAATCAATTTTAATTCTTGTTATAGATATTGCCTAGTTAGTCGAAGAAATGGCCAACATAACTTATATTACATATTATTTGGACTAAATTTAGTGATCAAAACACAACCCAGTTGCAAAAATATACAATCACTAGACAATTTCAATACATCTTTATTTTTGATGTCCTTTTGCTCAAAAATGAACGGGAAAATATGAACTGAAAAGAATGTAATAGATTTTAGATATGTAGAAATCATTTTATAAAAAATATCAACAAAATTCATCCATTCATATTGTTACAACAAAACATTAAACATACTTTTAGCCCGTCAAAAGTTTCCAACCACCCTTCAAAAAATGGGAAAGTTTTATTTGACTGCAACTTAATTTGCAGTTTTATGTTGTAGTAAGCTTAATCAGCCAATGGGGAAGTTGCATGAAAATTTTACATTACTGTTTTCTATAGTATTCGTTATCAATATCAAGGAATAGTAATTCTTTTGTGAAAATTATTCATAGTTATTTTTAAAAAAAATATTAAAGTTGACACCACAAGAAAACGGTACGTCATAGCCTGTGAGTATTATGATGTCCCTTGCCTGCTCATAATTATCGCTGACAATGGTTAAAGCTTACACCCAACAATGCTTAATCATCAGATCGAGCTTTACATGCACATAAAATCATTGCGTTTGGTGGAAAGTGACGTCAGAATATCGTTTTCGTTGGGAGGCGTGGTTTCACGTTTTTAGCGCTAATTTTAATAAGTTTCTTTAATATTTCGAATGAATTTAACAACGATTTTGTATTCAGCATAACACAATCTGTATGAAACAGTGCTTTAATTTGTAAAAAAATTCCATGCAACTTCCCCATTGCATACAAAAAAATTCTCAGCTTTCCTGTGATTTTTAAGACTCAAATCACTTGCTACAACAAAATGGTTGGTTGGTTGGTTTGGTTTGTTTGGTATTAATGTCCTTTTCAACTGCTTTGGTCATTTCAGGACGGCGTTATAGGGGCCGCAAATTTTGCCTCGCAATGGTTCTTTAACGTGCAGCCGGCAAACGACTACACGGGACCAACGGCTTTACTTCCCCCTTCCGAAGGAAGTGCGTGATCTCAGGATTTCCCCCTGAAAAATCCTCGTCGTCCTCGGCCGGGATCGAACCCGCGTGCTCGGGCATCAGAGGCGATCACGCAACCGCTGAGCCACCGAGGCCGATATAACAAAATGGGGTGAGGTAAAATGAAATACGCAATTTGATTGTTGACAAGCACTTACAGAAATATTCTACTCGCAAAATAGCTACTGAATTAAATATATGTCAAAGTTTAGTTGTTGAAATCATTAAAAAATGGAGAGAAACAGGAAACTCTTCCGCAATTAAGCAAACTGGTCGACCAAGGAAAACATCATAAAGGCAAGACAAACTTCTCCCAAGAATATTACAGGGCAAACAACATGTCACCACATCTGAAATCACAATTGACTGCTGTGAAACAACAGAAGTAGATGTTTCAATTGCTGGAACGTCTGCAGTAATAGATGTCTCAACAAGACGACTTTTGCAGGAACAATGTTACGCATTTTATATTGTAAAAGTGAAACCTCTACTGTCACGTCTCCAAATGGTAAAAAGGCTGAATTGAGCTAAGGACATCTTAAATGATCTTCAGAAACGTGGTAAAGTGTCATCTTCAGTGATGAATCTAAATTTACACTTTGTTATGGTGAAGAAGGTAACCGTATTATTCATAAGAAAGATGAAACATATAAGCCAGAATGTGTCAAATTCTCTGACCCACTGATAGTGTGAAGTTCTATGAGTGCAAGAAGAGTTGGCCAATTGAAATTCATTGAAGGGACGGTTAATGCTCAAAATTATCAGGATATATTGGAGGAATGTTTTTGTTGCCTTCGTTGCCAAAATTAATCATAACGGTCAAGCAATGTTTCAACAGGAGGAGCAGCACCACACAGAGCTCGAACAACTATGACGTGCTTTCAAGCTCATGAAGTTGAACTGCTTAAATATTGGCCACCAAACAGTCCCTATTTATCACCAATTAAAAATCTATGGCGCATTCTGAAAAAAGGGATCCGACGGAAGAAACCACGGACCTGAGAGGAATTAAAAGCTACCCTGATCAATCTCTGTGCGAAAATATCTGCTGGCCAATGTGCGAAATTGATTTCCAGCATGCCAAATTTTTGCAACTGGGTTGTATATTTTACCTTAATTTTTCTCTACCACTCGCGAAGAGTGAAGGCATATGTGTATGTTTCCGAAAATCTGTTGTTTTTTTTAAATCGACTTAAAAATAAATTGTAATGGCGGACTTGTACATTCGCACAGG
>JAHWFO010117718.1:386298-401047 GCA_023313115.1 Rhysida immarginata | reverse complement strand
GATTACTTTGGGGACTAGCGATACGCTACTTTTTGTATACATCATTTTATTTTCCGGAATTAAAAACGGCAAGAACTTTTGTGGTTAGGCCTACCTGGTATGTGATTTAAGGCTTCCATGTCCACAATGGCTTAGTTGATTACAGATTCGTGCCGAAAGGTCCTAGTTCGACGAATTTTGATTTGAATTCACCTAAGACACTTAGTTTGCAAATGTCCGGCATGCAAACGCAGTTGTCTACTGTTTTATTTGTTTTATAGCCACCATAACCGCAATCTTTTGGATTAAGAATTACTCAGAGTCATCTCTTTTTTTCTGCCGGCCTGGTTCGATTTCTTAGGGAGGAGCATGGCTTTAATGTTAGGCAGCACACCTCCCTATGCTACAATCATGTGAGAAAGGAGCTTGCTTACTTCTTCATCATGACGGCCAATACTAAATGGCGAGGAATAATTCTGCTTTTCTTGTTGTCCTATGCTGCGTTTCCCGCCAATTCCAATAATTCCGCCAAGACTATTGCCAAGTAAATGGGCGCTCGTGCACCAATTTGTTCGTCGTATTTGCCTTTGCGCAATTATCTAAGACGCAAATGACCGGGACGCAGTTGTCTAGCACACAATTGCCCTAAAATAGTTGACTGAAAGGAAATTTCGAAATATTGTATGCGGGTGCTGTTATGTACGAGCCTAAGTCCCTTACCACCCCCTATACAATTCGTGTTTGTGGAAATTGACGGACAACCACCATGTGTGGACGTATTAGGCCTAGGGGGGGAGTCAGGTGGTCATCTTGAAAGCTACATCTTGTATGCACCGTGGGGTTTTAAATGCGAAGGGGGGGGGGTCAAGGGATACATGATTATGGGGTAGAATTTCCCAAACAAAACAATAGTGAAGTCCTTTTGTTCATATCTTAATTCGTTTAACAGTTACAGGCAGAATGCCACTAACCACAGAGGAGAGGAGCACGGAGAGATAGAGAGGAGCGCAAGGGCTGTAGCAGCGCAATTCAATGAACAGCAACCTGATCACCATTCCATAAAATTTAATGCTCTAATGGGGCGCGCCCCGGAAAATCATTCCGCAAGATGTGCGCTAATGCGGTATCCACCCTAAAAGGAGCGTTTAGCAGCTCAAAATCGAACTGTCGAAGCTTCACATCTCAAATAATAGACGAAAAATTAACATGACTGAAAGAGTGAGCATTTATTTCAATTGTCTATGCAAATCGAGAGTTATCTATTACAAGCTGGGGTACACGGCGTTGCCCAGGCTTTGCGTTCATTTTGACCTGAAATTACTCAGAGCCTATTTGCGCTATCGGAATGAACTAAAATGCATTTTGTAGAAAATGTTATGGTTTTCATAAAATTCCCATCCACTGTCGTCGATTTCCTCACCGTTTTCGAGATAATTGCGAAAGACTGAAAGAGTACACAGTTAATTCTGCTTTAAGGAGTGGGAAAGGGAGATGAAGGTAGTTTTTTCAAAATCTCATGTAGACGGTGACTTTCCTCTTGTTTTGAAGGTCAAGTCTACAAAATTCCATCAAGATTGCAATATAAATGTAGATTTGAATTAAAAATAAACACAAACAAATGAACAAACAAAATTCTTCTTTATATACAGTGTGGATACAAAAATAAGCCCTCCTTTTATTTTCATAAGCGAAGCAGATTTGTCAGTTTTCATGAATCCAATGAATAGGAAGTTGTGTGTGACCTATCCCATGGTGCACTTTTCATCATCCCAAATGCGCAAATTAGGAAACATTCAAATCCTATCTTTTTTTATTCCATTTCCAGTCAGGAATCATTCCCTACCGTTTGTTGGTGTACTTAAAATTCACCATGTATAGATTAATGTAAAACGAGGAACGACACTCCATTCCTTTCTATATACAGAGCGAATTCAGGGAATTAGAACCTCTTATTAAATCACTTGACAACCTCCAAAATGGACGCTCAAAGTATAAGTGATGCTCTTATATTTGTCAAATTTCTCACTTCCTTTATTAATATATCCGTTATTAAAATAACTTGCAATAAAAAGTTCGCTAGAAGTGCAAATTTTACATTTGTAATAGGTAATACTTTCTAAAATTAAAAACGTTCTAAACGCAGATTTACTATGCGAATTTTCCGACGATAATCCACATGGCACTTAAAATTTTTTTTTAACTATTTTCATTTGGTATTGAATTTTTATGAATCTTTAACAACAATTTCCCCCCATCATAATTACAAAATTTCAATTAAAAACAGCTACCCTAGGGTGCATAGTACAATCACGCCATCTGGTATCTTCTGTGAGAAACACCACTCCGTGGCGCGTCTTATTACCACGTGCGCGATGCTCATATGCATTAATTTTGTGTTTAGTCATATCAATTTATTCAGGGTCATCATTTTCTCTTCAACACAAATTTCGGATCTGATTGGTTAGGCAGTTATACCGTAGGCCTAGCGTTTAAAATATTACTATGGATTTCGGCTAATGCTTCGGCAAATTCGTTTAAGTGAGGTATTGCCAATGTTAATAAGACTAATTATATTCGTTAAAATGAAGTCAATATTGCATTAATACTCGCTCGTATACATTAATACCCATAAAAACGTCCACCTTACTGTTCCGGCTTGTCTCGTTGCGATTCCCATGTCTTTGGCCCTCTAAAACAATCACTAAAAAGACGGCGGTTCAATTCCGACACTGACGTATAGTTCGCTGTTAAGCAATGGTTCTGCCAACGACCGCAGGGATTTTATTAGATGGGACTCGTGCATTAATGTTCATGAATATTTCTTTTAAATTCTTTGAAAAAAAATTGCTTCCCAGCCTCTAAATGTGTTTCTACTGAACAATCCTCGTACATTTGCAAGGGTTCCTCAAGGAGAAATTTCAGATTATCTCGTACATTTCGTATTGACAACATCAAACGATAGGTGGCAGTCTAACCTCTGGTATAATAATTCTAAAATTAAAACAAAACATTATCTGGAATCTTTCCGTTCGGCTTGAAGCTTTTCTTTGTTCTGGGCATCAATACTAATGACGATTTGCAATATACTAATAAATTGCATATTGATGATTTTAAGTTTAATAAAAATTGCATATTGTGGTGTTTGATTTTCATTTTATCTGGATATATTTATGAAGGCATTTGAAAAGTTTTGCCTCCTATGCGATAGCTTCAGCAATTTGCGAGATACTGATATGAGCTATTCATCTGATGAAAGCTTGAAATGTCTTATTTTTCGACGTATTCACCATCCCGGTCCACGCACATATAGGGGCGTACTGGAGGGGGGGGGGGGTTGGAGCCCCCCCTCCCTGAAACTGGTTACTATGTCAAATAAATCTATTACATGGTGGACCCCTCCCACAAGCAGAATTGGGTCAGCCAACGATCTTAAACACTTAAGTAATCAAAGAACTATTTTAACCTGAAATTTATTCTGTACTTTATTCCATTATTGAGTGATGAAGAACTTTTGTCATCTCCTTGTTCTTATAATATTCTGTCCTTCATTTCCATCATTACGCTTATAATTTATTAAAAGCAAATCGGTGTTAAAAAGAATATCCGGTAGGAAATGAGTTTTCCCCACCATACATTAATAATGGAAGACTAAACAAACATTAGGAAGAGTAAATTGATCAGGTTGATGAAAATTTTACATCCGTGTTTAATCATGGATGATGTTTACTAACGAATTGCATAAGCCTTTGATAAATAGACATTTTAAATTGCTTCTTCCATAGAAAATCCATTTTAAGACTTGAAGTTACTTCGTACGATGTCAGTTATACTTTTAAAAATATTTGAAACTGCTGTAATTATGTTTCAGGACTGATGTGAGTATTAAGTGTGGTTTATTGATTAGCAATATCATTTTTTCCAGGATCCTGTAGTAAATGACAATCAATTAATGTACGAAGATAATAAATCATGACAATTCAATCAGGATATTTGTGTCCTGAAAGTTTGAACTGAGATTTGTTAGAAATTACTAATAAACAACGGAAATTCATTTCATTCTTTCCAAATTTACGTCTATTTTATTGAGTGATTTAGAGTTATTGAGCCTCGACAAAGCGATTTCACGCGCGCTTGCCCATGTCAATAATGCTTAAAAGATGAACTGAAAATAAGAGTATATTCATTCTTGACGAATCGTTTGTTATATGACATGCCATTATCTTGGTATTCTTTACAGTCACTGTTTTAGCACGTGAATTCGACTTGAAGGGGTCCACGAAAAAGCCTGAAGCGTTGATACAACCGAGCTAAGACCTTGATGGTCATAATGCTGAAAAAAGAATTTGAAAAAGTTAATTCGTTTTCAAGTTATCGTGCAAAAGGCGGACGGCCGGAAACGTACAGACCGTGCGTGCATTCTTATAAGTAGCTTTCTGCTAAAGCTCCTAATAATGATCTCGAGGCACTTTTTTGAATATCAGGTTGTGAAGGAAATAGAGGCAACGGAGACGCAGAAGCAGAGGAAAAGGCAAAGTGTGGGGGAGTAATGAAGTGGATTAAGTGTAACTGTAAAAAGAAATGTACTTTAATTGGAGTAGTTGAGTAATGGTTGTGGTTAACAAAAAGTTAGATTGCAATAGAATCTTGTAAATATTCCAAGGAGGAGCTTTAGCTGTGAAGCAGAAATACATTTATTAACATGAAATCCACCCCCCCCCCTTCCCGAGTAGGGTGAAGCAAATAGCGGACCTTGTGCTCATCTTTTGTCATATCTGCACTTTTTACTTGATTCATTCGTGACGATTCGATTGTTATCCGAGTCACTGTTTTAGCACGTGAATTCGACTTGAAGGGATGCACGAAAAATCCTGAAAAGTTGATACAACTGAGCTAAGACCTTGATAATCATATTTCTGAAAATAGAATTTGGAAAAGTTAATCTGTTTTCAATTTATCGTGCAAACGGAGGACGGCCGGACGAACGGCCGGATAAACGTACAGACCGAGCATGCATTCCTAATTAGTTTTTTGCTAAAGCTCCTAATGAAGACTAGCTATAAGACGATTTAACGGCGGAAGGAAAGGTTGGTTGGTTTATTAGAAATTTTGGAGTCGACTACTAAGGTCATTTTGTGCCTTTTACGTAAGATATATATCTGTACGCAGCTCGAAAAAAACACAAACATCCATCCCAACGCGTATATTCGAACCCACGACCAGGCGGACTCGAGAACTAGAAAGCCTACGCCCTAGCTCTCTCGGCCACCTGGCCGGCGGAAGGAAAGGAAAGGAAATTGTTTATCGTTGCATTTCCATAGAAGGGAATAGAAACAGAGGAGCCTCTTCCATGTGAAAATTGATGGACAACGTGTATCGCCATTATAATTATGAAAATTGATGTCAATGTCAGGTATTGATTGATCATTGCTTATTGGTTATTAATTTGGCTGGGTCTCCCAAAACGAAACGACATTTTCTGTTTGCCGCCATTCTTTTCGTGGTATAGCCAGAGTATAGGTTTATATATGCTCTCATTATTAAACACTAAAGTTAAATTATTCAAAACTACACAATCGAACAACGCGCAGAAATTGCAAAAATTCACTTCAGAAATGGTGAAAATTTTACGAAAATTGTTCGCTCATTTTGGGATACCCTTTACTAGGCATTCTTACCATCTGGCTTAAATCTCCAGTCACCTAACTTCATGCTGATCATTTGAGAATGCAAAGTGATTCTCATTTTTCAGAAAGGAAAATGTTTTAAGGCCATTGAATTTTCTTAAAATAAAGGGAATAGAGGAACGATTGAATTTTCCTAAACGAAAGTTGGAGCGGACGTGTCCAGTTAAACTTCCGATTTTAATTGTTAAACATTTTTGCAAAGTATAATTAACAATGTCTAACAAATGACATTGGAAATTTAATTGGACTCGCCCACTCTAACTTTAGTTGGACAAGCTGTAATTGTTAATACTTCTTTATGTTTTGTATTGCAATGAAGTACGAGGGATAATCAAGAAGTAATGTCGCCTATTTTTTTTCCATGCCGATTGAGGCAACCCCTGTGGACAAGTTTTTCCACGCCCTGTCGATAAAAGTCGTCCGGATGAGTTGGAACCAGTTGCGAACTGCCGATCAACCTCGTCGTCGTCACGGAAAAGTTGACCGGCCAGTGACTTCTTCAACGGTCCGAAGATATGGTAGTGACTGGGAGCGAGGTCCGGAAGGATGAAGTAGTGTATGAAGGATGAAGTAGTGTTCTCAGTTCCATCGCTGCAACAGGTCTGTGACTCGTTTCGCTGTACGGGACGTGCGTTGTCGTGGTGCACCACGATGTCCTCCATTGCCAAGTCAGATCTTTTTCTGCGTATGGCCGCTCGAAGATTCCTCAATGTGCTTGTGTAGCATTCGGAATTGACAATGGTATGTGGTGGAAAAAACTCCAGCAGTATCGGACCGCGGCAATCCCAAAAACATATCAACAAGACGTCCCATGTCCTCCATTTGAAGGCACAGTTTTGAACTTTTTCGTCGTGGGAGATGAGGTGTGTTTCCAAATAGCCGATTGCATCTTGGTTTCGGGCGTAAAATGGTGGACCCATGATTCATCGCCTGTGATGATTCGATTCAAAAAATCCTGATCCTCCTCTTGGTATCGGGTGAGATGCAGCAAAAAAGCATCGAAACGAGCACCTTAATATTCGGTCGTCAACTGTCGTGGCACCTATCTGCATGACACTTAGCGAAAGCAAAGTTGCTCGTGAACAATGTTGTACGCCGTCCCATATGAAATGTCCAACGTTGCAGCAATTTCTCTCACGGTAATCCGCCGGTTCTTCCTCACCTGCGCTTCCACAGCGGCAATGTTGCTGTCAGTCATGGATTCCCGCGGCCGGCCAGAGGGATGATCGTCCAGCAGGTCCTCTCGTCCTTCTTTAAAAGCCTTGCACCAACGTTGTACTGTTCGGACCTGCATGATATCACCTCCGTACACGAACACAATTTCCTTATGGATATCGATTAGTGTCAGTCCTTTTGCACAAAGAAAACGCGTAACACTCCGCCGCTCAAAAGGAATATTGTTTGGACTCGCACTTCGCTAGTGCTTGGCGGATGCACACGACACTAACAGGAAACTTTAACAATGAACCAAACTAACGTTTATACATCTCAATTTTCGCGTATCTGGCGTCATTTTCGAGGGAAAAAATACGCGACATTACTTATTGATCACCGTTCGTATATACAAAGATTCTGCCCCTTTTACTCTGCAAATGAGCAGGGATGAGGTTACTCTAAGATCTGGACAGCGTAGATCGTATTCAGTATTATTACGATTAATTCTTAAATGTGACAGATATGGAGTCCAACAGAAGTAAACATTTGAAATTCATGAAGACGTTTTGAAATTCATAATACAAGGTGCGACAATTAATAAACGAAACTAGAGCATTTTAACAAATACAAACATATTTCTGGCAAAGCTGTTTAATATTTTTAAAGCAGTTACGTTCTGATGCTACACACTTATTGCAGCGTTTATACAAGTTTTGGAAACATACAAGTTATCTATCTTACCTCTTCCAGATTCGGCTGTAACGTTCTCCTTGATGTCTTCAATATTCTCAAATCTCCTTTCAGACCTGTTTTCATCTTTGGGAAGAGGAAAACGTCTGGTGGAGACAAATTTGGAGAATACGAAGGGTGATAAAGCTTCACAATTCCGTTACTGGCTAAGAACTCCTTGACAAGCACGGTTGTGTGCGGTCTGGCATGGACTCCCTGAACAAAAGTTTTCTCACCTTCTCGATCGTTTCCTGTGTTCGAACAGTTTTCGGTCGTTCCGAATAAATGAATCAATAAATAAACAATATAAACAAGTCAGGCAACCGAAATGCCCAGGATCAATAAGATTTTAAAGAAATCGAGAACGAAAAGGAAAGCATTTGATTTCTAAAGAAGCCTTTCATTGTTATGAATTAGATCAGGTTGCTAAGGAAGCCTCTGGTTGCTAAGCAAAGCGTACTTCTAAGGGAAACGTATAGTTCAAACTGAACTATCTGAAAGGTTAAATAAAGAAAGTAGCATTTCTCTATAGATTAGAACATATACGAATCCTTTAATTTGTTAGCATTCCTATTTAATAATCTTTCTTCAAAAACTATTGCCAACGCTTTTCTACGTAAGCATGTATCATTGAAGGGATGAGTAGCTACTGATTATTGTTAAAATTTGCCTAACACAAACTAGCTATTGATATTATAAGGCGTAAGTAGTTATATGCCATATCTTAGCAGTGAAAGTTTCCAATAGTTTCATAATGGCATCATTAAAACACGAATCATGGAACCAACTTCAATTATCATTAATTTTACGTTATATTCATTCATGACACATCATTCTAAGTCGTTTGATATATTACATGCTATATTTTAGTATTGAACCATATTTTAGCATTGAAAGTTCCAATGAACCATAATGGGTCCACGAGACGCAGGTGCCTTTGAACCAATTTCGACTATCATTTTACGTGATATTCATGCATGACACATCATTCCAAGTTGTTTTATATATTACATGCAAAATCTGAGGTTTGAAAGTTTCCACTTAACCATAATGGTTCCATAAAACCACATACCTTTGAACCTATTTCGACTATCATTAATTTTACGTTAATATTCAATCATGACATATTATTTCAAGCTGTTTGATATATAACATGCCATATCTTAGCATTGAAAGTTTCCAGTGGACCATAATTGTACCACTAAACCACATACTCTTGAACCAGTTCTGACTGATTTTGACCATCAAGGAAGACCATCACGTGTCTTCACTTAATGCACAAGCCTTTTCTCTGCTTTAGCTATAGAATCTTAAAGGGAGAACAGCATTTGGCAATGCACAGGCCATTTATACATGGAATTGTAGAGTGAAAAACGTGGTCCTCTATATTATTTGCGACCTTTTGAATCGGAAGTAGTTGACCGATTTTTTCCACCAACGAACTCAGTCTTCCGATTTCCCTTAGTTGTCGAATGGCGAAAACGGAAGTCGAAAATTCAGAAGCGTTCGAAAGCTAGAGCACCAACAGACAGACGCACATTGTGAAAACATAAGTACCTATCGGTCCTAATAAATAAATTAAAGAAAAGAAATGACAAAAACATAGCGAATATTTAGCATAAATGAATAAGAAGAATAAGCAATTACAGATCATGTCTTAGCTAGTGGAGTAATGGATACATGAGGCTTATTCGTGAAATAAGTTCCGTATTGCAATAAAAATAAAACTACTATATAAATTTTCAATTTTTTTTCTTTACCAGATTCTATGTATCTTTAACTATTTTTCCGCATGGTTTCCAAGTTTATTTAAGCATTTGTCATAGCGCTCAATGTACTTCCGCATGATCACTTGTTCATCGTCGGTGAAATGCAGGCTGCCGATGATCTCCTTTAGCTCCCGGAACAGATGGTAGCCACTGGACGCGAGGTCCGGACTATAAAGCGGGTGGTCAAGTTGTTCCCAACAAATATCTTTTAGGGAAGATGTCCTTAGGGTGGTTAGTTCAGTACCCAGTTCGCAGGCTGAGACTATCTTTCCTTACGCTGGCACATCAGCACGGTCAGCTGAAGGTTCCTGGTTCGAATCCAGGCTGTGGAATTTTCTTTACAAATTTCTTTCCTATTTTCATCAATAACTTAAACATCTGAGGCTTGGCGTGTAAAAATCCTCACAGACCATTCTTTATTTAATTTCAAAGTGGCCGTTTTGGAACGTGCTTATTGTGAGTTTTGGTTTCACGAAACGAAGTCGCAACTACTGTCTAACGTGATTTTCAAATAGCTTTTAGTAAGGATCCTACAAGTAGGCCGATAATTTACTCTTGGTACTAAACTTTAATCGCACAGGATTTTCTGTACGGCATGAAAATTCATCACGTACGACATTTCTGATGCTGTTGTGGAACAATTCAGACAGAGAAATCTTAGAAAATTCACCAGCCCGTAGCCCTAGAATATCAAACGCCATGGCTGTCTGGTATACAGAACCGACCGTTTGCGCATATTAGGCGAATTTTTACACATGTACAAGCAATTTCATGCAGATAAATTGTCGAGTCAGCAATTCTGTGCGAAAATGTTGGATTGAACAGGATTCCACGAGACATTCTTGCCTATCCTAACCTAACCTAATCTTTAGCAACGAATCAACATTTCCTATCGATAGCAAGAAAACATACAACTGCATATTCTCGGATACCCAAAGTCTGCAAATTCATGATAGCCCAAAAATTTTTGTGCCTCAGAAAATTTCAATTGTAGAGTCCGATTTTTTTTCATGGAGAAAACCATATACGATGTACTATTCAAAATTTGCTGAAATTTCTGTAAACTACGGAACTTACCCGATCTTTAATTTCCACCGTCACCTTCAAAGTAGTCTCCTTGGGCATCTACAGGGTCGGGAGACATTAACATGACCACCTGCTAGTATCCGGAATATCAACCTTTGGCGGAAAGCACAGCAGCTAGTCGACGTGGCAGAGAGTCAATAAATCCTCAGAAGGTAGTTGCAGGTATCTGGGACCATCCGGTGATCACTGCATCCCGTAATTCCATCACCGTGCCTGGTGGAGAGTCCTGCTTGCGGACATGGCTATCGAGATGGTCCCACAAATGTTCAATGAATTTGAGGCCCGGGGAGTTTGCTGGCCATGGGAGTAGCTTGAATTCATCCTCATGCTCCTCGAACCAGTCTTGGACAATTTTGGCAGTATGGCAGGGAGCATTGTCCTGTTGAAAAGTGCCATCACCCTGAGAAAACACTGTCGACATGAAGGAGTGTACCTGGTCTGCGACGATCGTCAGGTAACGAACAACGTTCAGTGTACCCTCCAGCGTTATCAGTGGACTCGGACCATACCACGAAAACATCCCCCAAACAGTCACACCTCCCCCACCAGCCTGTCATCTGCCAACGATAGTGTCGGATGCCTGTTCTCAGATGCTTCCCGGCGAATTCTCCATCGTCCGTCCACTCTGTTCACCAGAATTCTCCATATTCTGAAATGCTGCGCCCCTTGGCCCGATAGCCAATGATCATCCCCTTTCGGAGGTCCGACAGGTCACTTGCTCGGAATAAAACATTTTCTGGAAATTTTGGGGAGCACCTCATATGGTATCGTGATTCTGGACAGACTCGAAACTTCCTCATTCTACAGTTAAAGAAAGCAAAACGTAAGTGATTTATTAAGCCAACATGTTACATCATAAATTGTTACATCACACGTCGTCCATGACCTCCTTTATTATTACAAACTAGCAGAGTTATCCGGCATTGCCCGGGATAATTACACTTGTAGGTAAAGAGAACAATCTCAAAAAATTAAATTATAACTCCCAATTGGTTAAATAATAACTCAATCAATACAACACAGAGCAAAGGGGCTGTCCATTCTACGAAAAATATGAAAAACAGGAAGTCGAGGTGATATACCAGGTCTTTATCTAAACTCTTTTTGACTTGCCTCACCACTGCGGAGCATCACCAGATACTTTAGACTCAAGTTTTTCTTGCCCCTGACGTAGAAGCTCTTGCTCTATTCGAAACTCCCGTTGTTCAGATGTTTCAAATGCCCGTATAGCTTTTTCTGTTTTAGTTGCAGAGTTTCTCTGACCAATACTCGTTCTTTCTCTTTCCTTTCCATGCACATAAATTTTTGCCAGTCGTCTGGACGTTTGATAGGGAGCTGAAGGAAGACACGCGTGATTTCTTTGCCTCATCAATAGACGCTTCCTTATCAATGTTCTGTCACTGCATCTTCACTTTATGCTCATTATCAATAATTCTTGGAAACGAACGTTCAGCCATCGCATTATCAGCATCTCAGTTTCCAAAATATACACATTCCCACAGAATATAGTCAAAATGCATTTTTAGGAAATCTTTGGACCTGCTGTGCTAGCAAATAAGCTAGGTAATAACCCCGGCGTGGCTCGGACTTTTTTTTTAAATAAATTTTGAAATATCTTAAAAATAAACACATGAAAACCCTTAGAATAATTACAGTAAAAATTCTAATGAAAATTTAAAAAAATTTTTTTAAAGGCTCACAATGGATGGACCTCTCCAAGGATGCCACTGCTTGTCTAAATAATTTCTTACTCACGTAATCTTACTTTACATGTACACTTGATGTTGTTGCAACTCCCTTTCTTCTCTCGATGTCTTGAAGCAAAACTTGGCCATTCATCACTTTGTGTAGTCTAGCGATCGCCGATTCTTCTATTTATTTGCTTACCATTTGCTCAAGACAGCTCGGAGCTAAAGGAGTGCTTCCTCTGACATCTTTCCAATCTTTCTCAATAGTCTGCTGATCATTTTTAAAGATCTTCAAGAAATTGTTAAGTACTAAGAACTCTCTTTTTTAAGGAATCCTATGCATTGTTACAAATTGAAACTTATCTACATTGCACAAACTTTGCCTTGCCTTTTTGGTCATGAGATATTTCTCATTAATATGCCCCGCCATAACCATGAATATTGATAATTATAATTTTTTTGAAATGTGAGGAAGACAGTGACCTTCCTCATGCTTTGAAGGTCAAGTATGCAAAATTTCATCAAGATCAGAATAAAACTGTAGATTTGTACGAGGGCGTATTGAAGGGTAATGCCTCTATGGCTGTAGCTTTTTTATTTGTTAACCGATTTTCTAAATTCTTTTTGTATCTTATACTCGCATTTGACCTCTATGTAATGCACTATTCACTTTTCGACATAGTCCCCATCCCTTTCCACGCATTGCGCTAACGCGTGACTAGTTGGGTGAACCCGTCGGAGAGGAATTCCGGAGTTGTTGTCGACACGAGGATTGAATGGCAGCGTTTACCTCGCCGTCAGAACCAACTCATCTCCCTTAAGGGGCTCTTTCTTCTTTGGGAAGCGGTGAAAGTGGCAAGGTGCAAAGTCTTTCATCTTTGAACTTCAGTCATTCATCTTTGAACTGTAGGCGCTGCAATACCTCTGGTGTGTGGCGACTCGTGTGCGGGTGGACGTTATCGTACTCCAGAAGAGGGTCCAAAGCTGCCATCCAATCCTGGTGTCGACAACAACTCCGGAATTCCTCTCCGACGGGTTCATCCAACTAGTCACGCGTTGGCGCAATGCGTGGAAAGGGATGGAGACTATGTCAAAAGTGAATAGTGCATTACATAGAGGACAAATGTCAGTATAAGATATAAAAAGAATTTTGAAAATCGGTTAACAAATAAAGTTACAGCCATGGAGGCATTACTTTTCAATACGCCCTCCTAAAAAAAAAACAAACCCACAAACAAACAAACGCCTTCTTTATATATAGAGAGACTTGTTTCATTGATCAACTTCTACTGTTGCCTTTGGTATCTCTCATTTTTTCCATGTTTGGACCTATTAAAGTCGTTGTGGTTTTTTTACATCCGAGTGGTCAAATTTGTTTTCATCAAACTTAAGCTACTTTTCATCTGTACTTTCTTATTTTATGGAAAAATATTATTTCTTCACTTAGATTATTATGTTTTCCATTATCAACTTAAGTATCTGAATAAATTCTTATTTACTTTTTAAATTATAAAGTATTTTTTTGAATCACCCTGTAAAAAAAGAACAAAAGGACGAAGCTTTTCATTCTTAAGGTGCCCAGATATTAAGAGAAGAACCGAGTATGTTTAAGTCATTTCTGGTTACTTCATCGTCTAATTCAGTTTATTCCTTCTGTATATGACCAATTCGGAAAAAAAAGTAAACTGTCTCAATGCTGCAATTTATGAAAATATCTAAAGATAAATAAGCACTTTAGAACAGAGCTAACTTTGAATAAAAGCATTACGAATCCTAAATAATCCCTTTTTTGTATGCTCGTTTAAATGTCCAAAGACCAAAACACTCAATTTAAACATTTATATATTCATGAGGTCAGCCTCAGATCTGTATTTATGCGATTACGTGCATGCGTTTACCCTTTATTTTTAAAAGATACCCGAATTTTAATAATAAAATGGGGGGGAGGGGGAACTCCGAAATTAGGTTTGGTTGTCGTGTCCTTTCGTGCATTGCTACGAAATTTGAATTTCCTTATGAATAATTCAAATTTCTGCTCCATCACTTCACACTCGATGTGGGAGAACGTTATTAAAACGAAAAATTAATATTTCGCCAGGAAGCGCGCGCACAACAGTTTAAGGGAGGCTCTTAAAAATTTATAATGGTTATAAAACCAGATCATTTCTTCCTTTGAATTTCTTTTTAAACGACTCGGGAAGCTATAGATTGTAAGCTTTTCGTTTTCCGGTTACATCAAACCGAAATGTACCCGCCTCGAAACGTTTCGAATGAGATGCAAATGGAGTTGGGCAACCTTTAAGAGTTTATAAGATTATTTCAGAATATAATGTTGTTTACTTGAAACGTTCTTGACGAGGTTTACAACAGAGTACGCTTACCTACAATGACATTAACGAAAGACACATTGAATTTAAAACGTATATCCGACTCAGGATAGATTTTCATTTAATCTCACCTATTCAACTCATTATACGTTGCGCTTTTATTTTATGACAAAAACGTTGACTATATTGAACAACATGACGAGAAAGGTAATATAATCTATCTTAACCAAATCTTCAATAATTATACTAATCAACCAATCTACTAATCACCTGATAACGAATATCTTATACCAAGCTTGTCATACCCTAGATTAGTTATCAAATCTAGACAT
>JAHWFO010117718.1:351307-367960 GCA_023313115.1 Rhysida immarginata | reverse complement strand
CCGAGTTTTCTCTGAACTAACTTATACAAGATATTTTATATCTGAACTAAAATGAAGAACCAAAATGCTGATTGCAAACGACATTACGAAGAACAAAAAGGGGTCATATTAGAAAAAAGCACTGGGTTTGACAAACAAGAAGGATCTAAGGAAAAAAGTAATGTGCCTTCAAATATGTCAAAAACGCACTATTATCAGTTAGATATTACAATTGCACATTACAATATATTACAACAGTCTCTTTTGCACATTTCTATAATAACTAAAATAAAAGAACATATGACAAGGAAAAACTTTCGTACCTTTCGAGCTAGGTTATTGCTTTTGCAACTAGTTATGGCTTTATTGGATAGTCTCCCTATTTCCTATATGGCATTAGTAGTTAATTTATTCGGTTGGAAGGCTAATTTATCACCAGAGAGCCACATTGCCACCATTTCCTCTATATCATTTTTTTTCACTTTGCTATACAGTGTGTAATAAATTTTTTTCGACCATATTGTTTGGTGGCTTTGTCTATAGGTGTTATACTCGCTTTTGAATTTTTTGAATTGTTGTCTAGTTTTTCACGTTTCTTGGAAACTACGCTGCTTTTTACTCAAGTTGGTCGTTCTATTGCCAATTTTTTTTGATTTTTTTTTAATGTGACTTCAGAGTCAGATAGAGCATCAAAAAGTAAGTAAATGTTATAACAGGCACACATGCCCTATCTATTTGGAAACATGGTTGAAATGGTAAGGTTAACATATTGGTTTGCAGAAAGAGGAACAGAACATTTACCGTGGCCCGCAAACAGCCCAGATGTCAATCCAATCGAAAATGTTTGGGCAATTCTGAAGAAAAATGTTGGAAAGGAGAAACCAACAAATATGGCAGAATTGAAGTCAGCCATCGTAAGATGCTGGAAGAAGATTGACGGCCACACATGTAAATGATTGGTGCTATCAATGCCGAAATGATTACAAGCGGTTATCAAGGCAAAAGGAGTTCCAACAAATATTAGGATCCATTATTCCATATTTTTTTCCTACGTTTGACAATATTCCATATTTTTTTCCAGACATGTACTCTTTCAAAATAGCATCTCTTTGTAGCTAATCAGCCAAATGGGTCATCATAAAAACTATTACTGCAGCATACAGTTTTCAGCATACAGTTAGTAATAGTGTAATTAAAAGGAAGTTCCGAAATTCAGCTTTGTTGTTTTTGTTATTATTAATTTTAGTGAGATACAACTGTGAGAATTTTGGCAGTTATCTCTTATTTATTAGTTTTGGTGGCAAGTTTCTCTGCTTAAAGAATGTTCGATTTCATTTAGATCAAGAAAACTTAAAGTATCACTAAACTCTTAAGTAAATCACATTTTATCAAAAAAAAAATCCACGAATGAATTAATGATAATTTTTCGCTAGTTTTTTTTAAGGTACATTACTTGAGTTTATGTTAAAGCTTTTAATTAATACATTGTGTTAATAAAAGAGTTTTAAAAATCCAGGTTTTTTTTAGTTTAGCTAGTTTTTGGTCAATCCATCTTTCTCATGGATTGATGGTTAGTCAAAATAAAAAAAAACAAAAAAAAAACAGTTGTGATACTGCATTACCATAACGATGTTAATTAAAAGCATCTTTAATGTATTCAAGAAATCTGACTTTGTGTTGCCATTTTTTTTCAATTTTTTTTATTTTTTATTTATTTATTTTTTTTTGATTTCGACTTAGATTCAGATAGGGCTTCAAAAAGTAAGTAAACGTTATGATAGGCACGAATAAGTAAACGTTATTTATTCGGAAACATGGTCAAAATGATAGCTAAAGTTAAATATTTTAGTGCTGCGACCGGCGGATATCTGAAGTCAAACACGATATCTGAAGTCAAACACAAAGAATTCGAAAAAAAAATTAGCAAATAACCACCGGCTTCGCAAATCCGATGTTTTTAAACATCATCGTTGAACATTGAATTCAAATCTCAAAGTTTGAACTAAAAATAAAAAAAAAATTTTTGATTCCACGAAAACGATATTGGCATATTTAATTTATATTTTTATAAATTAAAATTTCTTATAATTGAATTGAAACATTCGGCATGTTAATTTGGACAGTTATAGGGCGAGAAACAGTCGGCATGGCGTATTTAAGTCTTCATTGAATAGGTACCATTCCAGCACACTTAGAAAAGCATAAGATAGGGAGTAGTAACCATAATAACAAATAACAAGTTTCATAAATTTAAGTTTCTATGTTATAATTTATTCGTAACTTGAAAGAAACATGACTTAGAGCAATTCCAGGATAAGAAGAATGTAAAAGTGAAAGTAGATTGATATTATTAAGTTAATATTGAAATTTGCCATGGCATAGATAAAATAAGTGAAATAAAGTTTACCAATGTTTGAGGGGTTGAAAGCTTGAAGTGAAACAAATGTTAAGAGATATCCCATTGAAAGAGACCAACCGAGTCTCATAATTATAAACCAAAATTACATCATACATAGCAAAAAGATTCTTCTAGTCTGCATCTACTAATCATCACATTCAACTATTCTTCTAAATAATTTCATCTCCAAAACTGCTTCGACGTTGAACTTACCAAGTTAATTCTTCCTTTATTCCTCCAAGCATCTCAACTCTTTCATCAGGACATCTCTATAGAGTTGTTCCACTTCGAGACTTCAACCCGTCAAAGTCTCACACTCATTCAAATAATATTTTTATACTTTAAATTTAAATGTGTGTAGTCTCCTTTTAATGGGGAAAATCGTAAAATAAAATTTAATAAAAACAAAATAAAGTCATCAATCTTGAAAAACGATGGAAGAAACTTGTGAGATGGAAGAAAACTTAAACGATGTAGTCTATTGAAGATGTTGCTGATTGTAGAAATAAACTTAGTCTATTGAGGATGTAGATGAAGTCTTGTGAAGGTAGTAGAAAACAATAATCTTGAAGGAAGTGTTCGTTTTGAAATACAGATGAAAATTTTGAAGAGGGTGATTCAAATATTTGGGACAAAATTTATATAAAACGTTTTCGAGAATATTTCTCATAATCAGTAACACAAAAATCATTGGAAAAGAAGAAAAATATAAAAAAGATTATTTAAAGAAACAATAAATATCATTACAAATAGCAAAAATTTAGCCAAGACATCAATAGAGATAAACAATAAATGAACACTACTTTTAAACAACAATTACCCTAGTATACAATAACCAACAATCATAACCAACTTAGCTTCATCATCTTTATAGCAATTGTTAAATTCTTATTTCAACTGTTTTCACCATTCAAAAATGTTTTATCCTACTGATGATGAGAAATATTCTCGAAAACGTTTTATATAAATTTCATCCCAAACATTTGGATCACCCTCTTCAAAATTTTCATCTGTATTTCAAAACGAACACTTCCTTCAAGATTATTGTTTTCTACTACCGTCACAAGACTTCATCTACATCCTCAATAGACTAAGTTTATTTCTACAGTCAACAACATCTTCAATAGACTACATCGTTTAAGTTTTCTTCCATCTCACAAGTTTCTTCCATCGTTTTTTCAAGATTGGTGACTTTATTTTGTTTTTATTAAATTTTATTTTACGATTTTCCCCATTAAAAGGAGACTACACACATTTAAATTTAAAATTAATCATTTAAACTCCTTAGATCAATAATATTTTTATATCGTTTACATATTATATAATGTCATGAACGTTTGACAATAACGCAAGCAAACTTGTTTGACATTTTTAATTTTCTTGAACAATAATGCCAATATTGAATTTGGAGATATGCTTGGACAAGCCACAGTTTTTCTTTGGTTGGATAGACTATAGTAATATAGCTCTGTTCATTAACGTGACTGATTGTTGGTTTGATGATGTCTACCATTGTCATCATGATTATCAACAGTCTTTTAAATATTCTTTTAGCAATCGCTTTGGTTAATAGTTGACAACAACACCTGTGTTTATGAACACAGAGCAACAATTGTATATTATTTAGAAAAATGTTGTTATTTTACGTGTTTAGCCTTGAGGCATATGTTTTTTTAAGCAGAACAAGAGAGATTGGCGAATGTTGCGATATAGCAATATTTGAAAAGGAAATGACTGTAATTTATAAATTATCAATACAAAGCATGTAATTCATGTCTTTGAGGCATATAGAAATTCAGAATAGTATGATAATGTATATAATACAAGCGAAAGCAGGAGGTTGATTGTATGTATTTAGTTGAACCATCCAGAAAAATGAATAAACTATCTTTCACCAGCTTTCAAAAGGGGATTCCGCAGATAACACCTTATCATATAAAACGAGGGCTTATGTTCGCCAATTTATTTCGTTTTAACGATGATTGAACTATATAGATAAAGATCTTTGTTTTCACGTAGCGAGAATTGACCTCTGAACCTTTGGAAACCGAGAGGGGGTTCCCAAAGAGTGATAAGGAGATGAGATGCATTACGTTCGAGGCTAAGAGAGTGAATCACACCCATTCCCGACCACTCTATCAGAATTATTGATTGATCCACCTTTCCCTTTCCCCTATTGTCATCTCGACAAAAAAGAGGAAGAGATCGATGTACGATTTAAAAAAAAATGAAACGCAAATTTATTTTCAATTTCAACATTTTCAACAAAAAATTAGAAATATATGTTTTATAATATTAGGAACTCCTTAAAATATTAGGAAACGCTTTTTAAAACACGTTTTGAAACATGTAAACAAACGCACATTTAATATCAAAATTAATTAACATGATGGTGCTTAAATATGATTGATGCTTGAAAAGTTGTCTATTCTGCTACAAAATGTCAAAAGTTAGAGATGGCATTTCAAAATTACAATTGTTACATTCCATTGTCCCTCTTTTAAGTGATCTAAAAATAGTACATTTCGATTGCATTTTAAAAATTTGCCAAATCTATTTCGTGAAGTAGGTTTTTCGTTTTAAAGCAAGCCATGCCATCAGCGATCAAAGGATTTGAACAACAAAACATTTACAACCCAATACAGAAAGATACTATTGACTGACATCTTCAAATACATCGCATCAATGAATATTTAACATGCGATCGAAGCTTCTAAAAGTGAGACACACATGTGAACAGAAAACTTTCTACATGCAACCTGAAATAATGATTTATTGACTCACCTCCGCCAGTTGTTGTTGGAGGAGTTATAATATTCCTTTAGCATTGAAGCGTTCCCACTATAAAAGCGTGTATCCTAGGCACGGGGGAAGGAATCATGGCTTGGGGAGCACCGGGCTTTTCACAACTGCTTCCAACTGACTGCCTTGTCCTAGGCTGGAGAGGCAGAGCGTTGGAACAGCTTCTATAGACATCCGGGAACCTCAGCTCGTGCTCGCTATTGATCACCTCCGCCCTCTGACGATATTCTTCAAGAAAAGTGCAGATGAGCTCCTCCACTGATTTCTTCTGCCTTTATTGAGATTTTCTTCCTTTGTTTCATCATGTGTTTTGGGAATGAAGCGATGATGCAGTAGTAGCAATAGGATCCGTAATTTAAACAAAAAATCTAATTCAATTAATTTAATATTTGTTTTTCACAAGATCACTATAGGCGCACCTATTTTAATTACAATTCTTGTAATTTAGTGTTTATGGAACATTTCTGCTCAAACAAAAATTTATTTACATATTTAAGGAATTTAAGGCATATTTATTTTTACATAAATAATTTACATAAACAATTTTCAAAAGGAATACCGAATCCCTTTTGAAAAAGGGTTTGGCTATCCGTGAAGTTGCTGAAAAATGCTCAGTCAGCAAATCACCTGTGCGAGGAGAAGTTGGAGCGAAACACTGTGGACAATATTCAACAAGGAAGATAGGAAACCACTGATCCACATAAGATGTTTATTCTGACGAATGCGCATTTCGGCAGCCATGCTGCCTTCTTCAGCGTACACGGAGGATTTGATCAGAACAGACAAAACTGTTCAGATGAGTTACATTAGGTATATCGCAATATTTATAGTACAGAGTAAAGTAAAAAGAGCCAATTACAAAAATTTCAATATTTAAATTAACCAAGGTAACATAAACAACCTAGGCAGTCAATTATAGTTCAGCATGGGCCGTCAATGGTCCAGTTGGATTAATTCTTCCATTGGTCAATTTCTGTAGGTATAAAAGCTTCTCGACGTCTTTCAGATGGCTCACTGTTCAACAGTCTTGCGGGGTCTTCACTGTTGATCGCGTACGACTCCAGAAAATTCAATAGGCGGTTGTTGTTAGTGCTGTGTATTATGTCAAAGTTTTCCCATTTGAAGTCATGTCCTTGATCGAGTATATGGTCTGCAAACCTTGACACCCCGTATTTTCCATTTTTGATATATGACAAATGTTCCTTAATCCTGATCCTGACTGCTGTCCGTAGTAGACAGCCTCACATTCAGAACATAGCAATCTATTCACTCCTGCTTTATTTTCCGGGCTAACCTTGTCTTTGGGGTTCATTTATTGTTTCTTCAATGTGTTGGAGCTCTTGTACGTGATTTCCAAACCCACTTCTTTGGCGATGCTTGTTTAGTTGTCGGTTGTAATGTAGGACGAGTCTCGCATCTGTATTCTTTCTTCTGTGCAACGTGGTGATATCCTGCAAGGCTAGTTTTCGTTTAACGTTCTTGGTAATGTTGTCCACTATGTTTTCTTGGAAGCCATTTTGTTTAGCAAACTCTTTTATGGTTTGTAGCTCTTTTTTCCTGTTTTCAGTATTCAGGGGAACCATGCAGGCTCTATGTACCATGTGCCTGAAGGCTGCAAGTTTATGGTGATGGCAGTGGTTGGATTCTTGTTTGATGTAGTTCGCTACGAAATTTTTCTTCCTAAAGATATCATAGTTGAGTTTTTGGTCTTCTCTGGTTATCCTAATGTCTAAGAATGGGAGGCTGCCATTGTCTTCAACTGTACAAAAGATTTCTCGATTATTATGTCTCTAGTCGAATTAAGTCAAAAGGTGGCCAGCCTCAGCGTCTGTCTTCAAAAGAGAAACAATGAGATTGGAAACAGTGAACAGTGCACTTAAAAAAAACTCGGAGTTGATGATTATCTCAAGAATATACGTCAAGATCACTTACAGAAGCTGGACTGAAATCATCTGTGAAGAAAAAGAAGCCCATACTTGCAACTCGCCATGTCATAAATCGACTTGAGTTCGCACAGGCACATAAACAAGGGGGGGGGGGGGCGAGAAATTTTGGCGTCGACTACAAAGGTCATTTTGCGCCTTTTACACAAGTTATAACAGTACGCAGCCCGGGACAAACACAAACATCCATGCCCACGGCGGGATTCGAACCCGCGGCCAGGCGGACTCGAGAACTGGAAAGCCTACGCAGATTGGAACTGATGGATGAACTTGGTATTGGCTTACACAGTGTTCCTTTGTGGGGGATATACGATCTCCAAAAGTGTAGGTGAAATGTGTAAAATCAATTGTATAATAGACCAACATTTGTATAAGGCAATTTTATAAGATGAACATGACCATCAAAGCCCACAAGCTGCAGATAAAAGATGCTAAATTCCATTGTGACCTCCCAGGCAGAAAACTCACCGGGATTCGATGTTTCGCCCTACGGAGAATGAAACTGACACAAGTGGATAGAGCATAAAAATAATTTGGTTAACTTTGTATAAAATTGATTACAACATCAAACCTGCCCCCCCCCCCCCTATACATTTAAATAACTTTTAGTATATTTTCAATGTAGAGACAACAGAAATTGGTACATGAGGGTGCTATATTACAGTATTCAATATGCGTAGTGCAAAGCGCTTCGCACTCCCTCATGTTTAATCTATTTTCCGAATAGAACATATGGACCTAACTCTGTACCTAAAACATCTGACCCTTGACTAACTCACATGCCCACGGACGATATCGCTTAGTCGACTACTGTTTCAGACTAATGAAGTCATTATTCTTCACATGACCGCAACGCTCAGAAAGGGTCAGGTGTTCCTCTTTTATTTCCATAAAGAAGAGGGACACCATAACCTCTTCTGCCCATACGGTACACTTTGTACCTAGTTACGGTGCGTACACACCCGTTATTCGCCCCAACAGCAAATCCTTGGTATCTGCACCAAACTCGACGGTTTGCTCTCAGAAAGACGTGAAGACGCTCACAATTCCAATATTAAACTCGGCCTAGACTAAATATCTCTTATCTCGGCACTTCATGGTCACAACCAAACAGGTTGTACTGCATCAGACTAAGAAAACATGATAGGCAATTGTTCCACTCTACAGAAAAGCTCAATCACAAATAATCTTAATAATCAAATATACACTGAACGACCAATTTATTAGAAACACCCCGCTAATAGCGTGCGGGCCTCCTTTAGCGGCCAGAATTGCCTGAATACGTGCTGGCATGGATTCAACAAGGTGTTGAAACCGTTGCGGAGGAATAGCAGCCCAGGCTGACATCAGAGCGTCCCGTAATTGGTGCAGGTTGGACGGTTGTGTGGGAAGGCGTCGGATGGTTCTCTCCACTTCATCCCATAAATGCTCGATCGGGTTGAGATCGGGCGACCGAGCTGGCCACTGATGCAGGTGGAAGTCCGCGTCATGTTCCTCGACCCAGTCCAAGACCATTCAAGCACGGTGACAGGGAGCATTGTTCGGCTGAAACTGTCCGTCACCACTAGGGAACACAATCATCATGAACGGCATATATCTACGGATATCAGAGGACCCAGTGTGTCCCAAGAAAAGACACCCCAGACGAGCACTCCTCCTCTACCCGCCTGTACAGTTGTCTGCTGAGAGGATGGGTCTATGGCCTCGTGCTGTTTGCACCAGATGCGCAGTCTACCGTCCGCATGATGAAGTAGCGGCCGCGAATCGTCGGACCAGGTGACCTTCTTCCACTCATCCAGTGTCCAATGGCGATGCCTTTGTGCCCTTAGCAGGCGCGATTTCCTATTTTGCGGTTTCCGTACTGGCTACGTGTTGTTAAACCCAGCTCGGTGCAATGATTTAACCCAGCTCGGTGTGCTCCGAAATGGGTTGGGATGCTCCCTCATTGAACTGTGCTGCAATTTGTTGGGCTGTTCCCGTCCTGTTGCTGTGGAGATTCGTGCCAGTCGCCGTTGGCCTCGTTCATCCACGGCCCTGTTTCGTCCGGAGTTATGTTTGTTGGAGGATGTTTTTAGGCATAACTGCCATTCACGGAATACCCTTGACACTGTTGCACGGGAAAACCCGAGGAGGTTCGCGGTTTGCGAAATGCTCAACTGCGCCCGTCGAGCTCCAACGATCATGCCTTGTTCAAAGTCGGTCAAATCCTTGGATTTACCCACATTCAGTACACTTCTTCTGCTGACTGCAACTTGTGATCCAATGCATCCCTTTTATACACCGCCTCGGCCTGTTCCATTGTTTGAGTGTCACTGGGAGGCCGATCCATTTTCCGTAAGAGGGGTCTCTAATAAATTGGTTTTTCAGTGTATTTTGGCCAGTCTAAATAGATTAGATTAACACAAGTGTAGTTATTATGCTACTTTTAAATGGACGGAAAAATATTTTTAATAAATTCAAAAATAAAAAGCATAAAATCAACATTCAATATTCACAACGTTGAAATTAGTAATTAACAAGAAATTAATCCTCCCGAGGAACATTAAAAGTGTAAAAGAGCTCTATCGTCTTTCGTTACACATCGTTTTCGATCAAATAATATATCACATGCCATATGTTGCCACAGTTCTAAACACCAAGTGACTGCCGCCATCCTCCCCCCCTCCTCCAACTCCGACCTCATCGGGACAATTTGGTCCAAACTTCATAATAATGAACATCTTGACTAGAAGAATCTGCATATCGAATTTCACTCCTTTACATACCTAAATAGGCGAAGACCTTTTGGTCACTTCTAATTCCTACCCCCGAAACTCTGAATCCATTGGGCTAATCAAAACCATACTAAATAGTGAAGGTATACATGCGCACAGTAAGCTATATTCCGAATTCAAACCTTCTACCTCAAAAAGTGCAGAAATTAAGAAGGGGACAGACAGACAGCTCCATTCTTCCGCTACTTAATATCGTTGTGGTCCGACACAATCACTGAGCTCACATTTGCCATCTTTGGCTATCATTTATTTTTGCTGCCATCGCAGAAGATGCTATTAGCATCCATATTTACAGCTATTCTGCCATAATTAGCGTAGGTAAAACGTGAAATATCTGTTTCGAAGAATGGAAAAGGAAAATCGCGTAAGGGTTAATTCCAACACGCCACAAACCAGAATCCCCAAGTTCCCACAAGCCGAACACCACAGGTCATCCGAAAGGCCAAGCAGCTTATCCAGTATGAAAATCCAGCAATCCAAAGAGGGATCGCAACATTGTAGGAACTTCACAGGCCACCGTCAATGAAATAATAAACAAAGATTTGCAAGTGGAAAAGCGTCACAGGATTCGTGTTCATAAGCTGCTACCGAAGAAGTCGAAGAGTCGGATGCTCTATGCGAGGGTTACCTAGCAGTAGAACGATGGAAAAACGTTGTCACTTTGGATGAAGCCTACGTCTACTATAACGATCGCAACAAACCCCGCACGAGTTTCTACCATCCACGTGGAGAGAAGTCATACCAAAAGTGGTATAAGGAATTGATACTCGTACAGCGGCAAGCTCACAATCAGAAGAGTGGACAGGAAAGCTAAGGTTAATTCCATTTACTATCAGCAGCATGTTCTCAGTCCAATTTTTCGCGAGGAAATCCCCGATTTGTATGGAGAGGAGAAAAGTTAAGTATGGCCGCATCAAGACAAAGCCTCCAGCCAAACGTCTACCTCGACCGTTCAATTTATATTGAATTTGGAAGATGAAACTGAAATACACGCTAAATCCCTTCATAATATCCCTGCCAAGTCACCAGATACATCTACGATGGATATCTATGGTTTTGGATTATTGAAACGAGCTCTTGCTCGACGCCGTCGAACAACTGTTGACCGTCTCTGGAAAGCCTGCACACAGGAATGGAACAACATCAGCCTCGCCTCACTCAATGAAAGTGAGAGCTTCACTGCATAGCTTTTTGTTGTTCTATTCCTAACAAGTGAGAGCTTCACTGCAAAGCAGGACTTGTCTCCGTGTCACTTCACTACAGTTGGGGGCATGACAGTTGACCACTTCGTAGGGGAGAAAATAAGGATTTAATCATGCTAAATTAAGGGAATGAAGGGTATTGGTATTAAAAGTTAAAAAATATTTCAAGTTAGTAGGGGGAGTAGAACCTCTTGAATAATGTTACTTTTTATTAGACCAAGCGGTCAACTCTCGTGCCCCTGACTATAGCAACTACATAGGGTTGTTAGAGATCTACGGTAACAAGTAACAGAGGGTCAGAAAAAGTGGAAAACGCCATTTGCCACCATCGAGTGTGATCAATCTGGTAGCCATACGTCGCTGCTACTGCTCTGCATCGAGGAGGCTGGAACCAGAACACAAAGATCTTTCCGCGGTTCCGTTTAAGGAGGCCAAAGCCAAAAAAATCCATAGGTGATGCGCCCAGCGACTTTACTGGTATGTCGCTGATCGGAATGGAGCATATTCCGGTATCTTCTTGTAGGCGTTCCAGGAATAAGGGAGTTGATAAGTTCAATAACTTATAAACATGGCTCTTGTGTCGCTTCTCCAGTTGTAAATCGCGGTTGATAATTGTGTTTAACGTCTACACATATGTCCCTATAAACATGTGTTGATGGATTACATCCGGTTGCAAGAGCCGGAAATTCCCGGACGACGTCAGGAGTACGGGTAGTGGATTGACTCGGATTGGCCATGGTTTCAAGAACTTTACTCGTCTTAAGTGGCCCCCCACAATCTCCAGATCTCAATCCAATTGAGCATTTGTGGGACGAAGTTGAAAGAGCCATCCGGCAGCTGGTTCCACAATAATCAAATCTCACACAGCTGGACAGTGCTATTCATCAGGCATGGTGTCAGATTCCTCGGATCACCTTTCAACATCTCGTGAGTCAATATCAAGAAGAATCGCCGTAGTATTGAAGGCAAAAAGTGGCCCAACGAATTTACTGATGGGGTGGTCATAATAATCTTGCTACTCAATGTATACTTCTAGAAGCAATGGATAACATACAGACCCTAACTCGAACCTGCAATTTCTATACTTTTAATTAATAATCAGTGTTTACTCTATCCGACTATAGAAAAATGAGTCTGCCCAATTATTTTTCCCGTTTCAATTGTTTAGTAATTTTTATTGCAACAATTGTGTAAAATTCCCATTCTGTTTTTTTATTTTGTTGGACAGGCTCTAATAATGGGCGACACTTATGGAAATGGAATACAGATAAAAGCTCCTCATATGAAAGTACAATAATTCTTCTAATGAAAGTATTCTTTCAGATTTGTATTTTAGAAGTTTGCTTCAAATGAGACACCCTGTATAACACTGACCTATTAACAACTAACTAATTAAAGAGTGAGTTTTAATGAACAATTTGTTTTTCCAATATGAGCCAATCATTGCACAGATCATATGACACTTGAGCTAGCATATGCTTGTCATTTTGAATGAAAAATGTTTCTTTGATGATGCGTTTTTTTGGGGGAAGTTTTTTTTCCTTTTTTTTAGGGTTTTTACAGTAGCTCAACGAGAATGATCTGATGGAATTGAATGCCTATTTTTTTCAGTCTGACAACTCTGTCATGTTCTTGTAAACGTACCGTATATTTTAGTTTTCCTGGTGTTTGAATTGGAGTCTATTATAATGTCTCATATAACTAATAATTCTAATAAAGTTCTATTATTAGAAATTAATCTCTCAGACTTTTATCTCCTCGTGTTTTTCTCTTTTTTCTTTTTACTGTCAAAACATCATAAACGTGATTTTATTAAGAGGCATGTTTTTTTAAGTACCGTTTTGATATGATTAAAAACAAAGACAATTTATTTTACTACCTTGAATTTATGGACCTTAATCTACTTTGCAACATAATTTCCATCTATCAGATCTTTGCAGATCAAATGTCGGATTTCGAGGTGGGTTCCGCGCTTCAGCACGGTTTCCACGTTTAGTAGCAAGTACCCATGAAAAAGTGGTACATTCCCAGAGATAAACCTACCAGCGACCAGCTGCCTGAAATTTGCATGTCTGCGATGATATGTAATAGCGTTTGAACCCAAGCGAAGATAGTCATGACTTCATACGAATTACGTGTGATAATGCATTACGAGTTCAGGTTGAATTACACTGCATCCAACGCCTCTCGAAACATCAATAAGATATTCGGTGTAGGCACCATAAACGAACGTACTGTCCAACGTTGGTTCCGAAAATTACGGGTGGGAGTGACGGACCTGGCAAATGAGCCACGCGGCAGACCGCCCAACGTGTTGAATGACACTGATCTGAAGCGATCTGTGGAAGAGGACCGGTCAAAATCTCTTCGAGTCCTTGCAGGGAATCATGCCGTATCAACACCGACTGTCAGTAGACACCTTAGGACCATCGGCAAGGTGAAAAAGCAGGTCAAATAAGTTCCACAAGTACAATAAGTACAGTTCATGGTTACAGTTTGGTGGAACATCCGTGGTGTAGTGCATTACAGCTTCCTGCAGCAGGGGGGAGACGATCACCGCTGCCATCGCACACAAAACTGTCAGCAACAACCTACGCTTGTGCATCGCAAAGGCGTCCTTCTGCTGCATGACACCGCGCGTCCGCACGTTGCACGAACGACCGTGCAAGCGCTGTAGGCTCTGGAGTACGAGGTGCTTCCACACCCCCCGTACTCTCCGGACCTCTCCCCTACCGAGTACCATCTTTTCCAGAGCCTGGACAATTTTCTCCGGAGGAAAAATTCCGAACCCAAGCAAACATCGAAAACGCATTCCGGGAGTTTATCGAGTCCGTGACCATGGATTTTATCGGAAAGGGCTCGAGAAGCTGCCAAATCGTTGGCAACAATGTTTGGATTGCAATAGGGGTTATTTCGAATAGCACGTGTGAAGGTGTGCTTTCTAGAGTGCTATTAAAGATGACCTCTGCAATCCGACATTTGATATGCAACGACCTGATACATAAAGATACTTATCGTAACGTACGGCTAGCTTCTAAATTTCATCCTCATAGATATCAGCCGCCTGATTTACTAACCACTCCAGCACGGAGTTTCACAAAACCAATCGTTTAGCCTGTGTTTTGACTTTCCTCGAGAGGTACTGTGTCGCAGGGGATAAGTTCTTATGCTAAATTGTCATTGGTGACGAAACATTTGTTTGCTCACGTTGCGCCAAAATCAAAGCAACAGTCCATGGAATGGAGGAATAAAATATCAACCAAAGATAGTGAAGTTCAAGGAACCAATTTCAACCAAAAAACACACGAGCACTGTGTTTTGGGATACGCAGGGCATTTTGCTTGTGAGTTTTTTTGCCATGTGACCGATTTCTATGAGGATGGAATTCAGAAGCTGTTCGTACGATGCGGTAAGTGCCTTAATACAGATAGAATTATGTAAAAAGTAGATTAAGGTTCAGGTTTAAATAAAAACTAAGATGTTAAAAAGTACGCAATTCTGCTTCATATGCGAGGTGCTATCCAAAATTTCCGGAAAGGTACCTCTATAAAATAAGGAACTTACACGATCTTTTAATTTCCACCGTCACCTTCAAAGTAGTCTCCTTCGGAAGTTCCCAAGTTGGAGCATGTTTAAAATCTGCTGCGATTCTGCTTGGATCACTTCAATGGAGTCAAATCGCAATTTTAATTTTCGGAAGCAGTAGAAATCGCAGGATGCCAGAGGACAGTGGTCATGTTTTTGTTGAGGAAGTTCCTCACAGCGAGCGCTTGTGCGCCGGAGCATTGTCGTGATGGAGCAGCCAGTCTTTCTTCAATTTTCTGGCTCTTTGCGCCTCAGGTTTTCCCTCAATCGTCTTAAAATGTCCCTTATGACAGTCCAAGGCGATCACAAACATAGTGGATGCTCTGACCAGGATCCCTTTCGTGATCATTTCCAGAGTTTTGCTTGTTGACAGTCGACCAGAATGCTTGTCGTCTTCCATAGACACCCGACCATCTTTGAAATGCTTAAACCACGCAAATGTTTGGGTTTTGCCTAAAGCTGGTTCATGAAAAACCTTCTTCAACAGTTTGTGGGTTTCAACCGCAGTTTTCTTCAGCTTTAATATCAAGAATCGCAACACGACCAACACAATGAGTGACACACACAGCTCAAATTCAGAATCATGTGGATATAGGATGACCCTCGCTTTGGCACAATTACAACTGACACGTACCTCTAACACCATCTATCGGCAAAACTTCGTACGTCTTACGGTTCGATCAGAATGAAACATTTCGGGAAATTTTGGATAGCACCTCGTACTTTCACTGTGGTGGCCGGGCGTGTCTTTAAGGGGATGTCCAAACAAATCTTTTTTCACTGTAATGTTTTCTTTCTTTTACATGGTTTATTAATTATTTTATTTTATCTTGTGTGTTGTTCATTGTCCCGTCTCGTCCATTACCAGGGGCAGATTTACGTATAAGCTAAATAAGCTACAGCTTAGGCTTCACAATCTGTAGGCCTCTTCTGAAGAGCCTCACAATCTTTGTTTAACATGGTAGGGGGTTATAGAACTTAGGGCTCCATTTAAATCTAAATCAGCGGCTGAGAAGCGGCCTGAATCAGTGAGGTACTAAGCTGTAGCTTATTTAGCTTATACGTAAATCCACCAGTGCCCATTACGTTTTCAACATCCTTTTTTTTAATTTTTTTTTATTTTTAGTATTCTGCTTTATCTTTTATTATTAACAATTTCAATTCTTTTTTAGATCTTTTTTGATATTTTGATGATTTTTTTGTCATCTTCATTATTGTAGAAAATTTTTTATATGAAATTAGATTTTAATTTTTGTCTTTTAACTGCTATGTTAATTTTGATGATATGTGTGAGAAGCCTTTTAATTGGCTTCTGCTGTTTGGTTTTTGCTCTTTCTGCATGGTTTTATTAGCTTTGTTTTGTCTTCTGTGCAGAATATACGAAAGAATAAAGAATGTTTGTGGGTTTGTTTGTTTGTTTGTTTCCTATACAAATCACAATTTTATTTCGATCTTGATGAAATTTTGCACACTTGATCTTCAAAGTAAGATGAAGGCCACTGCCTACATCAGATTTCGAAAAAATAATATTTATCGGTAATAATCGATATTAATAATGATAACAGAGCATACAGAGTGCGTAAGGTATTTGATGACAGATTCACGTCACGAAAGAAAAACAGAGATATACAGGTATTGGACATTGAAACTGAAACACCTTCGCAAATAGCACTGGTTACCCCCAGGGCTGAATAGAACCTTCTGCTAGGTAATTAATCGTATGCATATCAATGAATTACGTGTCAGAGTTCTTGGTAGTCACTCCAGTAGAAAAGTTCGATAGTAAGCTTCAAATTGTCTGTGCAGAGCGCTATAATGGGAGACATATCCGACTTCAAAAGAGGGCAGATTGTTGGCGCGTGTCTAGCAGGTGCATCTGTGTCCAAAACTGCCACACTTTGTGATGTCTCACGTGCTACAATTTCCAGGGTGATGTGTGCATATGAACAGGAAGGACGAACCACGTCCAG